>JBAKBP010013435.1:0-63000 GCA_037953745.1 Lithodes maja
GTGCCTTTAATTTTTCCTGCCTCCGCAGGTTTTGCAGCCCTAGAACGGCCTCCTGCGTCGCTGGCAGGGGTGGCAGTGGTGGTGGTAGTGGTTGTTGCAGTGGCCTGGGTCGTGGTGGCAGTGTCCCGAACGACCAATGACCTCTGTGCCGTTGCCCTGCTTGCACGTGTTTTTTGTGCTTTGGGTGCTGGTGTTTCGTCCTCAGAGCTGTAGGGCGTGTCGTACTGGTAGCTAGGGTCTTTGGCAGCCACCCTCTGCCTTCCACGGCGGCTAACACCACCAGAAGGAGGACTGGTTGTGTCATCAGGGAGCGAGCGTGAGGGACGTGTGGGCTCCATGACTAGTGCGTGGTTACTGGCGCGGTGGTGCTTGCACGAGTGCGGGGAGAGCGTTTGGCGGGGTGGTATCGAGAGTTGACATGTAGTACTATATCCACACCAATTTTCAGCCGCCTGACTATTAACGCGCGGTTTTGGTACACGTTCAAAGCGTTACTCTGAAGAGTCTCCCCGCAGTGCGCCGGGGTAACTCTTAAGAGTCTCCCTGCAGCTCCCGGGTTAAAGAGAGCTGCAATGCATAGTAAAATAAAGATATATCCCACTCATCATCCCCATGTGTTCTAGCTAGCAGGCCAAGTCACAGGAACAACGAGTCCCAGCACCGAAAGCGAGAACCCAGGAAAAGACTGTAGAGAACACAAGGACAGATAAATTAAGTTACTCAACTATACCGGCACTACGAGCGAGCTGTAGACTCGGGTGCTACACTCGCTCCTGGCTCGGTATGCAAATCAAGGCTAAGTCCTCGTCCCTCTACAGACAACTCCTGGGCATGGTCGGGCTCTTACACATGGCACCAGTCTAGTCACAAATGGGATGATGAGCGGGGCATATAACTCGTGAACATATAGAACGTTCACCAACTATCCTCATCAAGAAGATCGCTGTTCACATTAACCCCTTAAATCTAATACATGTAAATATATGCTTGTCCTAAGAGTAATACGAGAGGTGAGTGCTGAAACTCCTTTAGGACCTCAAGGGAAGGTTATGCATTTAAATGGAGAGAAGAATGAAATGAGAGTAATGTCGTCAGAGAGAAAGAGTGCAACCGTGAGAAGTTGGGAGAGAGGGCAAGGGATGTTAGAATCTCAAAGGTTCTAGGCAACCTGGTCATGGAACACGCAGCCAGCCTCCAGGCAATGTGCTGTACGACATGGGCCCAGCCCAAGCAGCGTAGGCAGGCAGCAATGGACTACCAACCCTGTCGCGCCTAGCTATAAGCGCAAGGCTGCCAACCAGTCCATACGTCTGGCAACCACCCGGCCGGCAGCGCGTTGCTACCCTCTTGCTCTGAAGCCTAACTCTCTCTCTCTCTCTCTCTCTCTCTGAACTCCCATTGTCTTATCGATCAACTTCTCTATTGATACTACATATTAAATGGAAGGGCTCGACATGGCTCAAAACAAAACCCACCACTGGTTAGCACATGACGAGACCTTTGCAGAGATACAAAGAACTTAGTTATAAGTTGTCACACTCAATATACATAGCGGCTGACGGTAGCCAGATCACGGGCGGTACATTAGAGTACCAAGGAGTACAATCAGGTTGCGTTGCAACGCACTGGGTGCGTCACACAGTGGAAACAGGAGAGCCATTGGCAGTGGTGAACGTTGAAATCTCCTAGGATGGAGATTTCTGCTATTTCTGTGTCTACTTTAGAAATTAGATAGTCTAATAATATTATCCTGCTTATCACTGTCACTGATAGCCGTTTCCTTCAATGGTATGAGGCACGTAAAAGCTTTCCCAAGCCTCTCCAGATTTGCATGATGGAAGTGTTGAGTGACACTTATTTGAACTCTATTTTAATAAGCGAGGTAAAGATCCCCTCGATTGCCCCGTGGTTTCTACCCTCTCAGTCAGTTACAAGGCGGAATTATCTCCATCTAAGCCTTGGAATGCTCCGTTTCTGGATCACTCAAATTCATAAATCTTCATTAGCATTGTACACTGATGGGTTGAATAAGTCATCTGGTGTGGGTTGTGTGGTTATTTTTCAGGACACCACTCACCTTGCTCGATTGACTGGGGTTGTCTCTGTCTTTACTGCGGAGACATGCTATTACCCAAGCTTTGAAAGTGGCAAGCGACTCCGCTGGAACAGATTTCACTATTTACACTGACTCGCATAGTGTTCTTTCTTCCATTAAAGTTTATTCCTCTGTTCTTCCATTTAGTTCAGGACATTTAGGCATGGCGGTATTGCTTAGCATATACACAAAATGTTTAATTTCTGTAGGGTCTCGGCTCATGTAGGGATCCAGGGCAATGAAGAGGCTGCGACAGCTGCAAAGGAGGCTGTACTGGAGTGTGAGGGCCGGTTCTCTATCCCCTCAGAGGATTAGAAATGCAGTATTCGGTCGCCGATTCAGGGGAGGCGGCAGTTGAGGTGGTCTTCCCTCAATAGCACTAACCAAAAACATCCAAAAACATAAGGCTATTCATCCTTCTATGAAGATTTGAGACATATCGCCCGTTCAATTAGGTAGACACATGGACATTGTCCTCATAAGTTTGCGCATTGGTCACATGTATATAACGCTCAAATACATATTGCATAATTATCACCCACCGTTGTGTGCTGTGTGTTACGACTGACAGAGGCTTCTAGTCCATGGACTAACACAGACCAGTAAATACTCAGCACCTCCGTAGCCTCAACTCGTAACACAGCCTATCGCAACAGAACAGAGCAACAGAGCTCATTCGCAACTTCCAGGCTCTCTGGGGACCAAAGGTGCAGACAATCCCCCAACTGGTTCCGTTATACAAACAATGCAGACACTGGAACCCCTAGTTGTGGTGAAAAGATCTTGAGCCACCTCTATTCTCAAAACTCAGTACCGAATGGCAATACGGAGGAGGATCCTTCCTATGCTGCACAAAGAGAAAGCTCCGATTTAATTTAAGTTAATGCAATTACGTTAAATACATGCCAATAATGAATGCAAACTTAATGAATCAAACACTGGTCAAATAAAACTCCAATCAACCACCACCCACTTAAGCTGTCCAGACCATTGGTTGGCCTGGGCCTTAGTAATCCTCTCTGCAACAGAAAGACTAATGAAGTCTTCCACCCTCTACTTCGAACCAGGCGCCCCAATAGTCTGGACCCCCAACTGAATATATGCACATAAAAGAAATAAATAACTATCGGCTGGTAATCAACACACGCCACTGCAGGAAATAAATAAACACAGTTATGCCAGCGAGGAATATTTTCGTATCCCTCCACCGATACCGAAGCTACCATAACAAAGCCATGGTTGCGGCTCAAGAAACACAGAAAGGAAGAACAACTATATAGGAAAACACATATAACTCTGCAGGCACAATAGGAGGGACAAACACAAGCCACACACACGTCCTTAGAATCCGTCCGAGTTACGTTAATATACAAAATGAATAAACAAGAAGTAAATGCCAATAAATAAATAAGTATAAACAAATGCCAACATGACAGAATTGCGAGAGGGAGGTCTTGTTCCCTCGAATGTTAAATGCGGACTGACTGGTGTTCAGCTGGTATTCACTGACACCACCAGATGGCTCTACCTGAACCAGCTTGGACGATGGTTCCTTTTTGTACAATGTAACCAATGTAACGTAATGTACAATGTAAGGAGGACCACATAGGATTAAATAACTAAATACAAAATGTATGCAATGCATAACATATACCTGTATATATGCATTGTGTTAATGTATTATTAATAGCCCCCAATAAACTAATAAACAATTAAAACATCTGCAGACGACAGCCACTGAGAATGGAAACGCAAAGTGACCACGTCATTGAACGAAATAATAAGAATATGAAGCAGGCGATCATATACTGGGACAGACGATAATATACGGATAATATGAAGCAGGGTTGATCACTGCTTCACGCACTATTGAAATTACCGCGAGACTTATGATATATTCACCCTGTGAATATAATATTATGGCCAATGCAACATAGTAATTTATAGGCTATGTATACTATTTATAAACTATATAAAGCTTACGATGAAGGAACATCGTCAACTGTGTGTGACGAGGTACTGTCTGTATGCCACATTCTAACCTCTTGTTGTACTTACTAATTTGCCAGATGCTCTGTAGGTTTTACTTTCCTTTCTCTGGCTGAAATTCTTGGCCAAGATGCAAATATTTTAAGCTCAGGTCATATATATTGGATTGCAGTATTTTGTATGATCTTTAATTTTCCGATGTTTTTTACTTTTGATATGCATCTAGACCAGACCAGATGGCTGGAGTAAAATAGGAAAGAAGAGTAATTGGACAGAGGAATATAATTCAATGATACTTTAAATGTTATATTTTCCGCTGATTGATCTCTTAATGTTATATATATTTTGATATTCCTGTACTAATAATGTTTGGATGTATCGCTGAATTATCTCTTCAGGTCCCAGTGTTTGTCCTTTGTGCCTATATTTTATCAATTCAACTCTCCTATCTCTTCCTGCTGCTATCCCTTACTGCTTCCTTGTCGATGGTTGGTAGAACATTGACTAGCTTATTGTCATGCCAACATACTGCCTGTATCTTATCGGTGCTGATCTTTTTCCGGATGATGCTGCCTTTTTGCTTTCATGGACACATAGGACATACCTCCTGCTGCTTTTGACGTTACCTCTAGATTCGGCTTTTAAATTTGGTAACCCGATAATCCTTTGTTTTCAGACAGTCATCATAGTCTACCACTTGCCAATTGAATGACAAATATATTGTATCGAATTGTAGGCTAAATGAATATGAACATGAAACAAGCAAACATAAACACCTGCATTAATATGCATGTACACATTCAAAAACATATAACACAGAGCGCATATAATTTAACACGAATGCACGCATACACACACAGAGACACACACAGAGACACACATATACACACTCTAACCTTCCAACAGTGATGGCTATAGTATACTGTATATATACAGTGTTTGGATGGGACTCGTTAGCCTTGGTCGGCAACTCATTTAGGGGAGACAACCTTATACAAATCCGGGTTGATGAGACTCGTCAGCCTTGGTTGGCAACTTGTCTAGGGGAGTAAACCTGATACAAATCCGTACTGCTTACCTAAGGGTAAGGCAGGTTAGTGGATGGATTAGCCGAACACCACTGTAGAAAAATAGTGCTAACAAGATACACAGAGGGCCTCGGAGTCGGACGGATCCTAAATTGAGTGGTCAATCCTGTAAGTCCTTCACTAAACTGGCTCGGGTTGTCACTCTCACAGGGAATAGGTCCGCTTGGGGGCATTCTGTGTATGGTCACCATCGTAAGGGGAGTAAGGCGTCCGGCAATAGATAGATAGATAGATAGATATATATATATATATATATTTATTTTTTTCTTCTATTTTCCAACTACTTTCTCTCGAGCATAGGCTGAGAGCCTGCACACTCTACGGCTGAACACAGTGAGGCCCGTGAGGTCTTGTTCCAGTCTAGGGAGTGAGACATGCGAAGCACCTATTCACGGCTCGAACCCAACTCCATCTCTAAAGCTGCTTTGCCTCTGCGCTTCACAGTCTCACTCCCCAGGCTCGGACCCTCACTCTCAGAACGCCACCTATTGAGCAATTAACTCACTAGGCATTGCCCCCCTGTAGCATATTTTGAATATGGGAATATTCATACAGTGCTATTTAATCAGGGAACAATGAGGGTATTTTGTTTTGGCATTTCGGTGTGCTGTGGTAATGCACTGAACTTAGGTACAGCACAAATTCCATCCCAATAATATCTTCCCATTGACATATTGGGATTCGAACCCGGGTCCATTGGATTACCAGTCAAGTGGCAAGACCACTCTGCCACACATATATATATATTTCGGTGTGAGCATCCTAGGTTCGAATTCCTGGACTGCCACATGTATTTGTTGATTTTATTAATTGAGTTTAGGTGTAAAGCCGGTTGGTGGAGGTAACATAATATATATATATATATATATATATATATATATATATATATAGTGCATATTAATCGTCTCCTTAGGCGCCTGGCCCGGGGAGATGATTAATATGAAGGGTGCGCCTGAAAGTGTGGTGGGAGGGATTGTGGCTTTGGCTCCGCTGCAGGTCTGCCTGCCGAGATCGGAACCTCTCCGGGTGGTCGGGGGCCGGGGGAGTGCTGGAGCGACCTTGGTGACCCTGGTCTCTGGGTCTTCTCCTGGTTGACCTGGATGTGTGTGAGTTTGTGCTTTTTATCTGTGTTTATTTGTTGTTTTATGTTGTTTTTGTGTTTTCCCTGTTCTTGCTCTGTCTTGAGTCGGCTACCCCCAAAATGGGGATTGGGCCTGAGCATATAAATAGATAGATAGATAGATAGATAGATAGATAGATAGATTATAGTGTATGTAGTGTTCGCGATTAGTATTCAGTATGTAAGTGCAACATATAATACGTTGGTCAAATATATAATTGCTTTAATCATGTTCGAATATTGTAGGTTCGCGTTGAATGTCAACATAGACCTAAAGCACTTCTTCAGAGCTCATATGCAAAAATTTGCTTATTAGACAGATGAATATAAAAATTTCAAATAATAACCGACCAATATTGCCGTTTTAACAAGAAGAATGGGAACATATAATAAAGGGATGTTGTTGCAATATGTAATGTAAATCTTAAGGTAATTTGCGTAGAACGATTCCTAATGCCAGTCATTTTTTCCAGCTGGCCTTATAGTTATCCCTGATACCTTGATATTATATGTTTTCACCAAAAACTTGCTAATATTGTAACGTGCCTGACCGTGATAGCACACACACACACACATACACGCGAGAGATCCTCGTCAAGGGTTCCTCAAGATCGAAACAAAGTGAATTACACACACACATACATATAAATACGGGCACACGATCGTAGAAAAAATACAATGCTTCAGTAAACAGTATAAATACATTAATTCATTCCAGCAATGGGCATTATGCAATAGAATAATTCTTCCCATTATAAAACATTCAGTTAGATATTGCCCCCATATGTTTCTGATAACAGTAGGAGGTCCTGCCTCAGCAAAGTTCACACACGTTCGTATTATCGAGTTCCATCTTCGCAAATGCAATTGTGTTAATTTTGTTATATATAAGAAATGTACTCCTCAGCAGAATCTGAACATACATTGAATCCAACAATTATAATCGTGCAGGTTGTAAATTCATATTATACTATATTGATAATTAATCAGAGTAGAATGTATGGGGGTAAATTACACTTGAGAGTGACCGTACTTTCCTAAAAATGGCATTTCAGCATTACTATGTGTATACATTATATAGAGGCATTATCTTGGTGAAATTTAACTTAATGATATTATAAATTGATATCTCCACGTCCAAGTACTGTATATTGCACATATGGAACAATACAATGAAAATATCTAAAAAATCCAAAATGTGTTATACATATTTTTTATCATTGTTAATAGTCGTAAGGATGTTAAGTTGCAAATATAATTGAGGAGACAAGCCTTATACATTTGGTAGCCAGATAATCCTTTGTTTCCAGACAATGGTAAGGTCATCATATTATTATAACTTGCCAATTAAATGGAAAGTCTATTGTCTCGAACTGTATACTATATGAATATGCACATATACTCATGAAACAAGCAAACACAAACAACTGAATTAATATGCATATACACATGCAAAAACATATAACACAGAGAATACATATCATTACACACAGACACACACACCCTCTTTAGCTTTCTAACCCCAACCAATCAGGTAACCGCATCAATAAACTGGAGTTCCAGTAAAGCAATTCGTTGCCTTCACCACCCAACGAGTCTCCACTGGGGTGGAGAGTTACTGGTATCAGAGAACCAGGGGGGCAGTGATAGCTATAATATATATATATATATATATATATATATATATATATATATATATATACAGTGCATATGTATATACGTGTACAGTCAATTTTTAAGCTTACCTCCTTAATTTGGATGCATTTCAATTGTGTCATCTATATTTTTATCATGAATCTATATTATTAAATCAGTTTGTGTGTTTGTCTGTCTGTGCGTTCTTAATAGGCGGCCACAGTTTTGGACCTGGGCAGCTGAAACTTTGCATGTGGGTGTCAATTGACCTGGGTCAGGTCATAGAGGGCCACGATCGGAGGTCGTTTCGAGGCCGAAACTGAAAACAATCAAAATAAAAAAATGGCCGTTTGGGGCAGAAGGAGGCCTCTGATCGAAAAGGTGTATGGAACAAAAGTTGTTCGCAGCCCCCCAAAATTGGGGTACGGATGAGGTCAGATCCAAAATCGGAGGTCATTTACCGGCCGAAATCGAGGTCGCCGTTTAATGAGGCATAGGGAGGTCGAGGCCGGTTATTATGGTAGTAGTAGTATTGTGATGATTGTGGTAGTAGTGATTGAAGTTTTGGACCTGGGGAGCTGAAACTTTGCATGTGGGTGTCAATTGATCTGGGTCAGGTCATAGAGGGGGCGAGGCCACGATCGGAGGTCGTTTCGAGGCTGAAATTGAAAACAAAAAATGAAAAAAATTGCAATTTGGGGCAGAAGGAGGCTTCCGATCGAAAAGGTGTATGGAACGAAAGTTGTTCGCAGCCGCCCAAAATGGGGGTACGGATGAGGTCAGATCCAAAATCGGAGGTCATTTAGCGGCCAAAATCGAGGTCGCCATTTAATGAGGCACAGGGAGGTCGAGGCCGGTAATTATGGTAGTAGTAGTATTGTGATGATTGTGGTAGTAGTGATTGATGATGGTGATTATGGTAGTACTAGTGGTGGTAGTAGTGATGGTGATTATGGTGGTACAGTATTATTACCCGGGTAACGCCGGGTACCCATGCTAGTGTACCTTAAATATACGGGGTTGAGGAGTAAAATGTTTAGTCTTGTTTATCCTGATTGCTTCATCATTATTCCATCATCCCTCAGGGCCGGAATTTCAGCGCCCAACCCATGATAATCTAGTGCCCCTCTGCTGAGAAATTCCTGGCTACGCTGCTGAAATTCATTAGTTGCTTTTTGGGGCTTCTTAGAATTCTACTCATCATAAACCTAGTGTAAAATGACACAGTAAATGACGGTACAATTAATTTTTAAGCCAGAGCCCTACGTAAGTATATGTTAATTAGTATGCAAACGACAATGGACCATACAGATATACAGTATACTCTTTATTAAAAGAACAAATGAGTTGTATATATTATGATCATTGCAATCCAATAGTTTTGCGTCTCTGCCTATATACGATCTAGGATTATGAATGAACCGATATTATTTGATAAACATGCATATCTATAAATATTAGCTAAATACGATTATGGTTAAATGTGATCTAAAAACAAACACACATAGTCCTATTAATCTCTTGTGTTTTTAATTATACTATGTTTGTTTTTGCAAAACATTTTGTTTAAATGTTATTTATTTTCATTTAGTATATTAAACTTGGAGTTTCTTGACAATAATTATTATAACCATATTCATAATTAGCTAATATTTCCGGCTATGTATGTTTCAAGAGGCAACCAGCAGCCCCTTTTCTGTATCCTCCTACTTTATCTATCCTAGTTTCAAAGTCAAAGGCGGTTGTTGTATATACGTACACAACAAACTTCCCTGCTCTCATGTTCCCGATTTTGACTACTCTGAATTATCAACGTTATGGCTCCAACTATCTTGTCAGTATCATACTAAATATGCGTGTGCTGTCTATCTTTCCCCTAACTCTACTGCCTTTCCCAAATTCTTTGACTATAAAACTCTAAAGTAGAACAGATCCTATCCATCTCTCCATACTCAGAAATCTCCATCTTAGGAGATTTCAACATTCACCACCACCAATGGCTCTCCTCTCATTCTACTAACCAACATGGTGAACAAGCTTACATCTTTTCAATCCTAAATGACCTATGGCGGTTGGTTCAGCTACCCACCCATATCCCGGATCGCTTCCGAAATCGGCACAACATTCTTGACTTGTTTCAAACCTCTAACCATTCCTACTATACTGTCGATCTTTTCTCTCCTTTGGGCTCTTCCAACCATAAACTTATCTCTGTCACCTGTCCTATCTCTCCAATATAGCCACCCGATCCTTCCAGCCTTCACTTGTGGCACTTTGGTGCTGCCGACTGGGAGGCTCATTGGAAGTACATCTTTGATTTTCCATGAAATGATTTTTGATTCCGTGGCCGGGGACCCTCGGAGAGTGCTGAACGCATTACCGAGGTAATCCTCTCAGGCATGGAGGAATTCATTCCATTTTCTTTTTCTCAGACTAATGCAAACAAATCTTGATTTACTTACACTTGTTCTATTGCTGCCCACAATAATGAGGAAACATTCAAACAGTACTGATACCTTCAAACGTTTCCTATGTTTCTGCCCGCAATCAAGCCAAATCTGTTCTTCGACTCGCCAAACATTCATTCATCAAAAATATATGCACTGAACTTTCCAACTCTAGCTCTTCCCAATCTTTCTGGCATCTAGCCAAAAACCTCTTCAAAAATATTCTTCCTCACCTTTCCCTCCCCTTTTCCACTCTGATGGCATTACTGTCACTTCTTCCTCTGAAAAAGTTGAACTTTGCCAAAACTTTTGCTAAAAACTCTACCTTGGATGAATTCGGTGTTATTCCTCCCTCTCCACCCCCTCTCTCCTACTTATGCCTAATATCCTAATCTCTTCTATAGATCAACTTTCTACCCTGAGAAGGTATACAGATCAGATAGTGTTCTGCCTGTTGTATACACAAACTGTGCTTCCGTGCTGACGCTCTGCCTAGGCAAATTCTTCCGTCTCTGTCTCTCCTCTAATGTCTTCCCTTCTTACTGGAAGCTTGCTCTCATTCAACCTGTCCCAAAGAAGGGTGACCACTCTCAACCCTCCATGTATCGTCCAATTGCTCTTATTGCTTGCATCTCCTAAGTTTTTTAACATCTTCTTACTTCATAATTTCTTAAATTTAGCATCTCATAATCTACTCTGATATTACCAGTATGGATTCCTTAGAGGTTGCTCTACTGTGATCTTCCTTCAAATCTAACTAACTCTTGGTCATTCTCCTTTCGTGACTTTGGTAAGACATTTTGTATTACGCTAGACATATTGAATACCTTCAATAGAGTTTGGCAGAAATGTATAATTTCTAAAGTACCCTCCTTCGGTTTCTGTCCCTCAATCTGTGCATTTATCTCTAATTTCCTTTCTGGCAGTTCCGTAGCTGCAGTTTTGGACGGCCATCGCTCACTTCCTCAACCTATCAACTCCGATGTTCCTCAGGGTTCTGTCACATCTCCAGTTCTCTTTCCAATATTCATTAATGATCTTCTCAACTTTACCTTCAATCCTATCCATTCATATTCTGATGACTCAACCATACACTATTCAACCAGTGTTTCAGAATTCCCCAGCAAGCAATCACTCAAAAACTCACGTGATGCAGCCAAAGAACACTTATCTTCTGATCTATCAACCGTTTCCAATTGGGGCAGAGAAAACCTTCTTGCTTTCAATGCTTCTAAAACCCAGTTTCTCCATTTATCTGCCTACCAAAAAAAAAAACACAGGTCTATCACATATACTTCAACAATACACAAATCAACCTTTCATCTTCTCTCAGTATTCTTGGTGTCTCTTATTATTTTGATCTCTCTTAGAAAGACCAAATTACCACTCTTGCTAAAACAGCTTCCTAGAAGCTGGGTGTGCTCAACCACCGGGGGTTCTTTACTTATGCATGGCTTCTTGCTCTCTACAGGGGCACAGTGGGTCCATGTATTTAATATTATTGTGTGGGGAGAATCCTCTCACACAGCACTTCTTGACAAAGTAGAATAAAAAGCCTTCGTCTCATTAACTCACGTCTACTCACCGATTCTCTGCAATCGCCGCAATGTTGCATCTCTGTCACTATTCTACCGCTATTACAATAATCAGTGATCGTCAGAGTGCTCTAAGAGTATACCACCTCCTCTGTGTAGCGCAAATAGCATCTGTCTTGCAACACAATCCCACCCCTACTCTGTGGAACTCTCCAATCTAAGAGTGAAACAGCTTTCTTCTATTCAACAGCTGAGCTCTAGCTCTCTCTCCATGAATCCACCTTTCCCTCATCCTATGACTTGAATTTTATCAAACTCTGTGTGTCCAGGCATTTTGGCTCGAATATTCTTTGAGTTTGGCCTTGTCACTCTTTCAACTTTGAGGAGGTACTCGTCACAGACAGTTTTGCCTTTGTCTCCCTCATCGACATAGAACACAGAAAGTTTAGAGATGTATTAGTATACTTCGTATTATGTATATAATTTACATGATATATTCTATTTTAGAGTAACTCTTGTTTCATGCTCATTAGTTTAAAAACAATGTATTTACTGATTAACTACTACTAGTAAATGTATATAATTTACAAGATGTATTGTCAGAATAGTTTAAATTTTACAAGGTTCTTTATAAAATTGTCACAGCTCAATACAATTCATGCAAGGCTCTAGCATAGTTTTTAAATCTCGTAAGGTTATCTATCAATTCCAGCTATTCATCTGCCAGATGAGTCCCAGAATATGATTAAACTGTAATTATGATATATTGTTTATCACTAAACACTTGGAATTTGAGAGGTTAATTTAGGAATTGTTGACATGTTTGATATTTCTGGTACTCAGAAAATAATGATTATGGCACAACCCTACAAATCAGGTTAAAGCCAGACGCTTAATTATGTAATCACTGATTCTATAATCACTGATTTGCTGTGTTCCATCTCCTTATCAAGCCCCCTGGGTTTTCAGTACAGAAGCTCCTTCTATACACATGAGCAGCCATGGGAACCGCTCCAATACCATCTTGGGAAATAATTTTAGCTCTCGTAAATTTCTTGTTATAGAACTGAGATAGAGCAGAGTGTTCAGTCACGGTCTGGCCCAAGTTGAGTGGTTCAAGTGACTGAATAACACTTCCCAAATGCACATTCCAAGAAAACATTTGATTAGAAGATTTGACTCAATCTGATAGTGTAATGGTTTAGGTGCTTATGTTCTGGGTGTGGTGTCCCGAGTTCGAATCCCGAGAGGACCATATGCTTTCATTAGTTTATTCAAGTACATTGGGGTTTGTAATTGATGATTAATGTTAAGAACGGGGTGTTACTTATAGATTCGAGAATATAGAGCCATTGATGTGTCCATATACTTGAAGCTATTAACCCTTATTTAGCGGGCTACGTGGTCTATTTGACCATAGCGCCCAGCGTTTTTTTTTTTTACCATAAATAGGGTTGTTTCCGTGCTCATTTTCATGCCTAAATAAGACCCAGAGCGTAAAACAAGTATATATCACTGCAAGGGCGTAAACAGAGCTTTCCAATGACACCCGAACCATCCTTGTACGACCACTGGTTCTCTTGCAACGATCGTGCAACACGAGTGCAAAAAACCTAAAATAAGGTAATTTCCTTACATAATTCCCTGTGTAGCGAGTGAGAAAGGGGGGAGAAGGGTGGGATACAGTTCAGTAAGTCCACCGCGGTGGTGGGGACCGGTCATATGGTTACTATGCTCGTCCCACCGCTCAGCTCTCTCTCTCAGCAACATTACGTGCTGAAAATGGTGCTCGACAGATGTCGTGCACCGCCACACAGTCCAAATTTATTTCACTCGACATATGTCGCGCGCCGCCAATAAGGGGTTAAGGAACACTCCGTTCTTAACATTAATTCTCCATTACAAACCCCAATGCACTAGAATAAACTAATGAAAACATATCATCCTCCCGGGATTCGAACTGTATCAGATTGAGTCGAATTTTCTAATGAAAATGATACCCGTTGTTGCACATAATGTTATAGTCAGTCAGTCAGTCAGTCAGTCGGTAGCCAAACCTGCACTCGCTTAACACTCAACGAGCGGCTAGGTTTGTAACTTCTACTACCTGCCAAGAGGGCAGATTTACCCTAAACGAGCTTCATTCCATGTTCTTTTTCATGCATAAACAAGAGCCAGAGCATAATACAATTATGTATCCCTGAAAGGGCGATAATTGAGCTTTCCAATGACACCTGAACCATCCTTGCACAACCACGGGTTGTCTTGCAACTATGTTGCAACGCGAGTACAAAAACCCTAAAATACGGTAATTTCCTTAAATAATTCCCTGTCTAGGGAGGCAGTGAGTGTGGAGGAGGGACCAGTCGTGGTACGGGTGCCGTGCCGAACGGTCAGAGCCAACCCGCGCTCCTCCCACTGCTCGGACTCTCTCTCAGAGCCAATTCTGTGCTCAACATCGCATTGGATTTAAGTCGGGCCCCTCTCTTTAGGTCTTGGGTCTCTTGACCGCCTTAAGTCGCACACCGCCAAACAAGGGTTAAGGTTTAGAGAGGATTATCAATAAAATGTTGCTGATCCCTTGGTTGGAGTAAATTGTGAAGGTGAAATTCCCCGTCTCAACCTCCAAAAATTACCGGCGATATTTCTCAAACAAGGATAAGGTTACGAAATTTTACAAATGACGTATGTCGGAATATCTATCTATATAAAGCTGCATAGCCTCCCAACCCATGAATCTATGGCAAAGAAACTCGTTCGTAATCAGTATAGATTTCAAATGAAAATATCTCTGAAGCAAAACACTGGCTTTTGGTGGAGTTTAAGCCACGTTGATTATATTATCATAACTATTATCTTCGGGCTCGGGTTATGATGGGGTGGGGATATGATCAGGACCGGGATATGATCGGGGCTATACTATAACTCATACATGGTGCAGGTAACTCGGGCCAACTATAATCATGCAACAATTATATATGATCGGGGCTATACTATAACTCATACATGGTGCAGGTAACTCGGGCCAACTATAATCATGCAACAATTATATATGATCGGGGCTATACTATAACTCATACATGGTGCAGGTAACTCGGGCCAACTATAATCATGCAACAATTATATATGATCGGGGCTATACTATAACTCATACATGGTGCAGGTAACTCGGGCCAACTATAATCATGCAACAATTATATATGATCGGGGCTATACTATAACTCATACATGGTGCAGGTAACTCGGGCCAACTATAATCATGCAACAATTATATATGAGTAAACGTTAAGGGAGCCCACCTCGCTTATTTTCTCTTTCTCTCCCTCTCTCTTTGGTTTGTATCCATTCAGCCCCATGCATTCTACTGTTTTAAGATGTTTACCCCCATCCAGGTGTCAATATTTTCCTGGCGAGCGGTAGCGAGCCAGCATTTATATATATATTTTTTTTATAGCAAGCTAAATTTGTACATTTTTTTTATAGAAATATTTCTCCGGCGAAGCCGGATTTCTCCAAATACAATGCTGGCTCGCTATCGCTCGCCAGGAAGAAATCGACACCTGGATGGGGATAAACGTCTTAAAACAGTTCGCTGAATGGGGCCAAATGGATACAAGCCAGGGAAAAAGAAAAGAAGATAAAGACAAAAAAAAACCCGGTGACTCCCCATAAGCTGACTAACTTTCTGCAAGCTCCAAACTTGCTACATTAACTCTTTCACGCTTTCATGACGCAGAGGTTGCCAGATTAGCAATAAGAAATAGAGTTCTCTCACTCTTTACAATTACCTCTCCAAAATTAGTTTTCTGCCCACAGCTAACTCAAAGACAATTGCAGATGTTGAAGTAACTAAACTAAAGGTTTCTACATACCTCAGATGGTAACAAAGGCTTTAAAGTATCCCTAATAGGCTCAAAATTGCGTCATAAGCGTGAAAGAGTTAAGGTTAGCTTAGTTCTAATAACGGAGTTGGTATACCTATTCAACAAGTGTCCAACCTATGTCGCATAAAAACTGTATTGGCCTAAATGACATGACGAACACACAGAAAGGCAGAAAATAACGAATGATCGAAGGGAATATCGTCCATTTAATGGGGACATGCTTAGCCACATTAATTTTGAAATTTAATGACGTTTGCCCCTTTAGTTTGTCGATTGTAAAACCTTTTGTCCTAATTATTTATCAATATCAAGACCATTCCTTCCATTAAGGTTTCGTTTATTTTTTTCCTGGTGATCCATAACGAGCCTGTGATTTTGGTGGAATCGGCCTTTGGCCAGGATATTTTTCTACCGATAAATACAAATTGATATCGAAGAGCGATCTTGAGAGTAATTTATTAAGCTTGAATGAGGTCTAAGGAAGAAACTAAACAAATAATCAATACAAATATAAATACACGCATACATGAACCCTACCCCCTAAAATTAGCCACTTTACTTTGAAAACTATTGCTTTAAGTCAGGTATGTCTGATTCTAGTTGTATTATCTCTCTCTCTCTCTCTCCTAAGTTTTCTTTTGATCTAGCTCATTTCGTGGCCTACATCCTAGCCAAACTTATACAGCCGTGCGGAGAAATTCGTGGTACAAAGTGGTACCCAGTGGTACCCAGTGGTACAAATCCTAGGTCTTGTATTAGTTATTTTAATTGTGGAGCCGCCTCCGCTCCTATATATGTTTGTGTTCTATGTGTATGAAGGAGACTAAACGCAGATTGCCTTTAACGAGTGTCTTCCCCAAAGCCAAAAGAGTGAGGGGGCCAAATTCAAGGGACGATTAAAGAAGTTTAAGTCATAGGACGAAAGAAAGATTGATTGAGGGAGAGAGTTCGAGAGTTAACTTGTTGAGTAGAAGAAAGACAGAAAATTTGCCAATTCTTGGGTTGGAGCGCTGGACACAATAGGAAAGGGACTGTGTTGAAAGGTGGGTGCCTCGCACTCGCCGCAAGGAAGGACATATGCACTGAGAGAGCTCTGAAGAACACTGATTGTTGTAATAATTATAGTGGAGTGAAAGATATGCAACATTGCGGCAGGTAGAAAGAGATTGTAGCGAACTAGTAAGAGGAAATGAGTTGAAAAGATGAAATGCTTTGGACTCTACTCTTTCGAGAAGTGCGGTATGGGTGGAACCTGCCCACACATGCGAACAATACTCAATACAGGAGTGCACTATGCCCCAATACAGAGCAAGAAGCTGTGCAGGGGTGAAGAACCCACAGAGTTGATTGAGCACACCTAACTTTTGGCAAGCTGTTTTAGCAAGAGTGGTAATATGAGCTTTCCAAGAAAGGTCGAATGAAAAAGATACACCCAGAATATTGAGAGAAGATGAAGGGCTGATTTGTGTATTGTTGAAGAGTACTTGATAGTATTGCGGAAATTGCAATGAAGAGATAGAGTGAGAAATTGGGTCTTGGACGTGTTGAAAGTAACAATATTTTCTCTATCCCCAATCAGAAATAATTGATGGATTGGAAGATAGGCGCTATATGGCCCTTTTACGTGAGTTTTGGAGTGATTGCATGCTGGGTTGAGGTGAATAATTAGTTGAATAGTGTAAGGTAGAGTTATCAGCATATGAGTGGATAGGACTAGAGGTACACTTGAGGAGCTCATTAATGAATATTTGAGAGATAATTAGAGACAGGGCAGAACCCTAAGGAACACCGGGGTTGATAAGTTGAGGAAGTGAGCGATGTCCATCCACAATTGCAGCTTTGGAGCGATCAGAAAGGAAATTAGAAACAAAGGCAAAAATAGAGGGATAGAAACCGAAGCAGGGTAGTTTAGAAATTATGAGATTTGTACCCGACTCTATCGAAGGCTTTCAATATGTCTTGCACAATAGAAAAAGTCTCGCCAAAATCCCGAAAGGAGAATGACAAAGAGCTAGTAAGATAAGCCAGAAGAACAGCAGAGCCTTTTGTCTCCCTCATTCACATAGAAAAACAAAACAAAACAAAGTTGGAGGGTTGAGAGAGGTCACCCTTCTTTAGGACAGGTTGAATAAAAACAAACTTACAGCAACAAGGAAAGATGTTAGAAGGAAGACAGAGACAGGGAGTCAGCACAGCAGAACAGTTTTTTAGTACAACAGGAGGAACACCATCCGGAGAGGGCAGAAAGTACATGCTTAGAAGAGATTATGATATTAGGCATAAGCGAGTGAGAGGGGGGTAGAGAGGGAGGAATAGCACCAGAATAATCCAAGGTGGAGTTTTTGTGAAAGTTTACCCAAAGAGTTCAGCTTTGTCAGAGGAAGAAGTGACATTAGTGCCTTCAGAGTAGAAAGAAGGAGGGAAAGATGAAGAAATCAAATTGAAGGAGAGGTTCTTGGCTAGATGCCAGAAAGCTTGGGAAAAGGTAGAGTTGGAAAGTTCAAAACAAAATTAATTGATGAAAGAGTTTTTGGCTAGTCGAAGAACAAATTTGGCTTAGTTCAGGGCAGCATGATAAAAAGCACATGAGTCTTGAGTTTGAAGGAGATGGTACCGTTTAAATACTTCCCCTTATTGCGGACAGCAGTAGAACAAGCGTGAGTAAACCAAGATTTTTTTGCATTAAACTGAGAGAAAGAAAGAAAATGTATGCCTCCATGCCCGAGACGATTACCTCGGTTATGCACTCTGCACAGTTCGAGGGTCCCCGGCCTCAAAATAAAATAATTCCATCGGAATTCAAAGAAGTACTGCAGTAGAACCTCCCAGTCGGCAGCGCCAAAGTGCCAGAAGCGCTGCCGGCTGTGAGACTCAGAAAGCCGTACTGGAGAAATAGAACAGATGACGGAGAATAGGTTATGATCGGAGGAGCCCAACAGAGAGAGAAGATTTACAGTATAAGCAGAAGGAATAAGTCTAGGATGTTGGACAGGTCACCAGTGCGGTTCGCGGTACTGGTGGGGTGCTGAACTAACTGCTCTAGGTAATTTAGGATAGAAAAGATGTAGGCTTGTTCACCAGCTTGGTAATAAGAATAAGACACCCGGAACCAGTTACACTACATTTATTGACGAAATCAGTTACACTGTACATTTATTGACGAAATCTTGCAGGAACAGTTATCTTGAGATGTAAAAACGTTCATTGATAACAAGGTGGTTCTTGAGTTATATAGGAGTGTACAATCCAAGTCTCGTGTGATAGATTCTCCGAGTTGTGTGTCTTCTTGCTGTCTTGCCTATATTGGAGCTATCAGACCAGTGAATGGTCTTACGTGATTTCTCTCTTATCAACTATGATATCCGTATTCCGCCCATCAGTGACGTATCATCAATCAGTGTACTTCCGGTGTAACGTAGGTGTGACATGGTAACAGAGCTGTTGTATTCAACTATATCCAGCTATGATTTATGATGTTTGTGTGAATGAAGCGTGACTTGAGGGGATATGTGTCAGGATGTTTGCCTACACAGCGTTATGTCTGGCATAAGAAAGCTTTGTAAGCACTTATATAATTAAAGTAACCTCTGATACTAAGCTACTGAAAGTGGTGTACAGTTACCGTCTGGAATGCCTGTATCACTTAACAATTCTATTATAATATGCTGACTAAAGCTATGGTAAGGTATTGATAATATGGCTATATATAACTGATTCTAAATATAATGGAGACTACTGAAGATCGCTGGCTCTGACTCCAAGCCAATTACATTTGCATTATGAGCAACTTATAAATTATCAAAACTGTTTATATATGTATTTAAATATTAAATAGAAGTGTCTGTAGCGAAGTTTGTGTATAATTTGTTATACATATATCAATATAGTGCATGCATTTGTGGCACATATTACGTACATTTGCGTGCAAGTTCTTATTAGTTTATCTATTTTTACTACCCAAAATTAATTATGATAGGGCATACAAATATGAAGACAACTGGCTACCTCACCACCTCGCTACCAAACACTGAAACATGCACACTTTCGTTCGAAACCTAATTAGGATGCAAACTACTCAAAAGTAGGGATACATTAGGGTGGATGATGTTATTTAGTTGTCAAATTATATACTAGAGTCACATGTGTAGCATAAAAGACAAGACACTATGATAATAATGGGATATGGCCAACTCTACAAATCCAATAAATTTCAACTAATATTTCCATAGCATTTAACTAAAGGGCAACTAAAGATTGTTAATTACCAAACGTGATTTGATGTGGTTAGCTTCGTATTATTATGGTTGGTAATGAATGTCGGTACTTTGTAACGAAGTGGTCAGATAGCAAAAATATTTAGCATCCGAGTATCTACTAGTAATATTAGTTCCTCAATTTACTGAGGCATACAAAAACGAAAATACTACAGAAAATGAACTAACATATATAACTCTATACTCAAATTTTAATAATTAAAATTTGAGTATAGAGTTATATATGTTAGTTCATTTTAAGATCATTCGTTCATAAAACATGAGATACAATCGAACTGTTACGGGCGATTGTATAGGGAACTGTTGGTTACAATTGTACAGCCATTCTCAAAAGTGTTCTCTCCTTCTTAGCTTCAATTTATAATATATCCCAAAACAAAAAAATATATATAGAAGTCATTAACACTAAATATTTATATATTAACAATTTACTCTATTTTGTTGAGGCGCAACTTTCTCCAGTGTCAAGAGTGGGAAAAGAAAGTTGAAGTTGAGAAGGTAGGACATGATTTTTGAGGAGAGAGAGAGAGAGAGAGAGAGAGAGAGAGAGAGAGAGAGAGAGAGAGAGAGAGAGAGAGAGAGAGAATCGGTATCGACGACAATCTATCTATCTATCTATTGCCTGACGCCGTGATCCCCGAAGGGGTGGCCACGAACGAACCGCCCCCATGCACCTCTGTCCCCAGTCAGTCGACGCCCCTCCCCCCAACCAGCACCGCCTTCATTCATGTAGTTCCTCACTCCATCCTTCCACCTCATATTCGGTCTACCTCTCCCCCTCTGTCCCTCCACCTCGCTCTCGTACACCCTCTTAGTCATTCTCTCGCTTTCCATACGTTCCATATGGCCGAACCATCTCAAGTTGTTCCTTTTCACACTTTCCAGCACATCTACCTCCACACCACACCTCCTTCTTACTTCCTCATTAGTCTGTCTATCCCTCCATGTAATTCCGCACGCACTCCTTAAGTAATTCATTTCCACTGCTCTCACTCTTGGTCTGAGTCTCTCAACCAACGTCCATGCTTCGCTTCCGTAAGTCAGTGTCGGGATTACCACACTGTCATGCAAGGACTTCTTCACTTCCATACTGACCACCCTATTTCTTGTTACTGCTTTTAGCGTTCCTACAACCCTCTTCCCCTGTTGTACCCTCTCCCGCACCTCTTCATCCATAGTCCCATCTTTACTCAACACACTGCCCAGATACTTAAAAGAGTTGACGATCTCCATAGCCTGACCGTTCAGCTTCACCTCACACTCTGTGACTTCACCCCTTTCGAAGACCATAACCTTGCTCTTCCCCGTATTTACCTTCAAATTCTGTTTTTCGCACACTGTTCCAAACTCATTTACCAGACCCTGCAACTCCCATTCATTATCACTCATCAGAACTGTATCATCCGCAAACAGCAGTATAGGTAGCTTCCACTCAATTCCCTCCCTTTTCAGCGATACACCAACATCCACTGCTCTTGATAGTATTTCTTTCATAACTCCATCCATATATACAGTAAACAACCACGGGGACATCACACACCCCTGTTCAAACCAACATTCAGGTCAAAGAACTCGCTCTGCTCACTCTCCACACGTACTGCCGCCTTTGCACCCTCATACATGCTCTTCACTGCTTTCAGCAACTTGCCCTCTACTCCGTATATTCTAAGTACTTTCCACAAACCTTCTCTATCCACTCTGTCATAGGCCTTCTCCAAGTCCATAAAGGCAACATACACCTTTTGTTTCTTCTCCAGATCCTTCTCCACAACACAATTCAGGGTAAAAATCTGATCTAAACATCCTCTTCCCTTCCTAAAACCTCCCTGCTCGTCGCCTATCCATTTCTCCGTTCTCACTCTCTCAATCACTACCCTACTGTATACCTTCCCTACTACGCTTAGAAGACATATTCCTCGGTGGTTACCACACACTCCTCTTTCCCCTTTGCCCTTATATAGGGGGACTATTATGCCAGTCTTCCAGTCATCGGGTGCACTCCCCTTCTCCCATGCTAGTTTGCACATTTTCCATACCCATTCTATCACTATCTCACCACCATACCTCAACATTTCCCCACACACTCCATCTGTTCCTGGTGCTTTCCCCAACTTCACTCTTTTCATGGCTTCCCACACTTCTGACCTCCTGATCCCCACCTCCTCCTCCACTACTTCTCTTCTTCTCCCTCCCATACCATATCCAGCTATGTTTGCTGGCTCTTCATTCCTTTCATTTAGCAACTCACTGAAGTACTCCCTCCATCTTTCGACTCTCTCTTGCTTCTCGGCTAGCATTCTCCCATTCTTATCTTTCACACCCTTACTGTTTCCCTTGCTACCTTCCCTAACTTTCTTGACTTCTTTCCAGAACAGTTTCTTACTCTCCCTCCATTTTACACTCAGATTCCTTCCAAATTCCTCATCTACTCTTCTCTTACTTTCCTTCACTACTCTCTTCACCACCCTCTTACTCTCCACGTACCTCGCTCGTTTCTGTCTCTCGGAATCTTCATTCCCTCTACTACCCAACCACTCTCTATATGCTTTCTTCTTTTCTTCCACAGCTATTCTTACCTCTTCTGTCCACCATGCTGTACCTTTCACTAGATATTCCTTGTAGTTAAATAATCAGGCCTTTGCTCATATTCATTGTAACACGTCACAATATTCAAGATGTTTTATCCCATCAATACCAAAATTCTGGAATACTCTCCCTAATGAAGTAGTGGATGAGGAGAGCTCTCTGGTTTTCAAGACAGGGGTTAACAGCCTTTTATTTATTTTTATTTTTTCTATATTCCAACTACTCCCTCTCGGGCATAGGCTGAGAGCCTGTACATTTCACCGCTCAACACGGTGTAAGCCCGTGAGGTCTTGTTCCAGTCTGGGGAGTGAGACATGTGAAGCATCCATCATGGCTCGAAGCAGCTCCATCTCTGAAGCGGCTGGTTGCTTCTCTCAAGTGCTTCACCGTCTCACCTCCAGACTCAGACCCTCACTCTCAGAATGCCACCTATTGAGCAGTGAACTCACTGCTAGCTAGTTATATCTTTCTGGCTATTTGTGCCCCCACTGAGACCCTTTGGGGTATATAGTCTCCCCACGGCTCTTCAGTGGGGCTCACATGTAGTATCTGATAATAATAATAGTAAGACTAAAAAAATCGCGAAGTTTAAAAAGCTCTCTCGTATTTGCTTCTCTGGCGTTATTTGCCACTACCTGGTTTTCTAGATGTCTCCATTTAATGTTTGGTGTGTTAAAGTCTCCTAGCCACATAATATTTGGTGTTGGCTTCCCCAGGGTTTCCACTTCTGATTTTATTTTGTTGAGCTGGGTTTTGAATTCTTCTCGGGATGAATCCAGAGGCCTGTATGTTACAATAACTGCTAGATTTATGGATTCTATTTTAACTCCCAGTATTTCCACCACTTCATTACTGTTATTTAGGAATTCAGTACATATCAGTGAGTCATGAATATACAAGGCTACACCTCCACGTGTTCTATGCGTTCTGTTCGTCTTATGTAGGTTATAACCAGGAATCCATACTTCATTATCCTCTTGATCTTTAATGTGAGTTTCTGTGAGAGCCGCAAATATAGTGTTTCCTTCTTCTAGCAGGCCCCTAATAAATGGTACTTTATTTGTGGTTCTGTTTTGTAGGCCTTGTATATATTTTGCAAACAAGAGAGGGGAGAGCTTGTTTGGAGTACTATGTGTGTCTAATAGTCTTCAGGAGATATTCGCCACTGTTGGGGGGCCAGGAGGTGCTCTAGGTATTCTATGTGCTCTTCCATCTCCCTCGATCTCTTCATCTTCATCTGCCATTTCCCTCCTTGCTTTCTTCCTCTGTCTCTTCCTCGCAAAGCTGGAGATTTGTTTTGGTTACCAGTACCATTTGTTGTGTTTCTTGCATACCTCCATGTACCTCTAATATGAAAATCATGGCAGTTAGTATCATTGCAGGTCTTGTTTTTAAGTGACGACTTGCTTATGGATGAGTGGTGGTATCTGCATTTTTCACCAAATCTGCAGTTTCCATCATTTACTAGCATGTTGCAAATTTGTGGGTGGGCAAATCAACATCTTCCTCCAATATCACCGTTTTGCCCAAAATAGCACCGTCTTTTCGATAATAATATCTGCATTATGGTGTAGGTGGCGGAGAACGGTTTTGTGGTGAGCTATACTGAGGGACTAGCTGGGTCTGGAAGAGGGAGGCCTGCGAGTTGGGGGAAATAGAGGTGTGGTTTAGGGATGGTGTGGTGTTACGAGACGGTGTAGAGGGGGGCTGGGTGTCCTGATCTGCCGGGAGTAAGTGGGCAGATGGCAGAGGTGTGGCGGCGGTGTGGAAGGGTCATGTGGGGGGGCTGTGGTTGGGGGAGCCTATTAAATGGGCCTGTTGCTTCATATTTGCTTCCTGGGAAGTTATTTGGTCAATGACAGTAGGGTGATCAGTGACAATAGGAAGCTGTGAAGTGGGAGGGTTTGTGGATTCATGTAATTGGTATTGTGCATGTGGTGATAGTTAGGGTGCAGTAGGCAGTATGTGTTGGCCTTGGGGAGTCGATGCGGATAGTGTTGGAGGGTGTGTGGGGTGTGCCACGGTCATGGGCTGAGCATCCAGGGTGGGACTGTCCCTGTCACCCCTCAGTATTTTCCATCCTCTATGGTACATACCGCATCATTCGTGTATTCATTCCTATCTTGCCCATCTGTATTTTCTACTGTCTGAATAATGCGCATTGTGACTCAAATCAATTGTCACAGAAATGCAGGTTTTTCCCTATATCCTTGAAGGCTGTATTAATTGGTGATAGGCCAAAACATGCCCAATGAAACGTTATTTTGCATATCTGGCATATCGTACCCTTATTCACGTGTATATCATGCCTACATGTTGTGCAAATGTTTCTGGACGCCATTTTTGTTGTCATTGTTTTCTTCCGACTTTATTTCTCGACACTGAACGTGAGGGGAGGGAGGGGGGGGGGGAGGGAGGCACTGCCTACTCTCATCTACTGTATTATATGATCAGTCACTCAAACTATTTTACTTTTGCATTTGTTCATTTATATATTTTCAAAAGCATATGCTATGGGTGGCTCATTTTGTGGGCCAATTTTGCGTCAGGAGGGCTGGGAGCCTGGGACTAGTTTGTGTGGCTCTGCGTTTGAAATTTCAGCCCGGCACTATCCTGTTTGCCTGGCACCCGCGTCGATGTCAAACGCGGATTTTAGTTATTATTACTATTTCTTTACACTTTATCACTATTTTTCCTTTACAGAGCGGGAACTCACTTCCTACGGTGATTTGTAGTACGATATAATATAACAACGATATAATAATATCTGACACACTAATATACAACCTCTAAACGTTAACTTGTACATCATGGCATCACTAAGAGCAAGCCAATAACCAATATTATCTACGTTTTAAGGGAGCCAACCTCGTTTTTATGTTCTCTCTCTCCCTCTTTCTCTGGGTTGTATTCATTTGGCCGCATTCAGCCTATTGTTTTAAGACTTTTATCCCCATCCAGGTGTCGATTTTTTCTTTGCGAGCGATAGCGAGCCAGCATATTTGTTGTAATGTTTTGTTGTCAATAGGCTAAATTTATAATTTTTTCGATAGAAAAATTTCTCCGGCGAAGCCGGATTTCTCCAAATAATGCTGGCTCGCTATCGCTCGCCAGGAATAAATCGACACCTAGATGGGGTTGGACGTCTTAGAACAGTAGGCTGACTGGGACCGAATGGATACAAGCCAGAGAAAGAGAGCAAAAGGAGAGAAAAAAAGCAGGTGATCCCCCTTAAAGGGAGACGGACCATTTTTGTTTCTCTATTAAGGGGGGTGACCTGTTTTTGTTCTGTCCTTTTCTATCTTTCTCTGCCTTGTATCCATTTGGCCCCATTCAGTCTACTGTTTTAACCCTTTCGTTGCGGGTTATGTTCTGGAACGTCCTGGCAAGTTACAGCAATTTCCAGGCTTTAACACTTAAAGAGCGGGGCCCGACTTAAGTCTGTATCTAAAAAGCAGCAAGTAAGGAGCATTATTAAGGCTTTTAAAGGGTTAAAATAGAGTGCAAATGGCCGTGAGAGCAGCAGGCCACACGGCCGACACCCAGGGCTTACCGCCGCCCACTGACTCACGCTCCCTCTGTTCTCGAGAGGCCGGCAGTGTAGCCAGTAGTGAGTGTAGCTGGACAAAATATACCGCTATACGCTAAACTCCCATGTTGGTGGTACCACTGCATCAAAACGACGAGTGTACGTAGCTCGTTCTGGTCTCATTTTGAAGATTGTAGCGCCTAGTTTTTTGCTGAATACATTTCTTTTCATGCAGATACTTGATTGATCATTCAGGAGGGCCTGAATATGCCCAAAATAGCCCAAACCCCCCCCCCCCGCTAGACGAGGGTTAAAAGCCTGTAAAAAACTTAAAAATCGAGTGTCAGTGGGCGGGAGCGTGAGGGCCCCACCTCCGACCCTCAGAGCACCGAGCGGCTCACTGAGGTACACTGTGTCTCGCGCAGGTCTCTCTCCGTGTCTCACAGCAGTGTAGCCAAGCGAGCGTTGCTACCAAATAGCGGGTTTCCCGCGTTTCACTGGCACCACTGCGGGTGAACCAGTCCACGTACGGGGCCCGTTCTGCTGTCATTTTGAAGCTATTTTAGTCTAGTTTTCGGCAGAATACACTTCATTTAATGCAGATGCTTGATTTATCGTTCAGGAGTGCCTGAATATGCCCTAAATAGCCCAAACATAGCCGCAGCCAATGGATTAAGACGTTTATCCCTATCCAGGTGTACATTTTTTACTGGTGAGCAGTAGCGAGCCAGCATTTTTTTTAGTGTTGTTTGACAGCAGGCAAATTTGTACATTTTTCGATAGAAAAATGTCTCCGGCGAATCCGGATTTCTTCATATAACTGGCTCGCTAACGATCGCCAGGAAGAAATCGACACCTAGATGGGGATAAACATCTTAAAATAGTTGGCTGAATGGGGCCGAATGAATGCAAGCCAGAGAAAGAGAGAAAAGGACAGAAATAAAAAAAAACAGGTCTGTATTCCTTTATTTCTTAGTTTTTTCTCTAGACCTCCATCAAGCTTAGAAAAACACCCCCTAGGGTCCACCTTCAAGATAAATTTGTAAATTTTTCGGTAGAAAAAATTCCCGGCCAAAGGCCGGTTCGTCTTAAAATTTTAGGCTCGCTATCGCTCGCCAGGAAATAATCAACACCTAAGTGGCACGAAAGGTCTTAAAATTGACTACAAAATGGTGCGAAAGGTGTTAAAATCGCCAAACTAATGGGCCGAACGTCTTATAATCTCAAAACAATTGAGACTTAACAAGAGGGAGAAAGGGGACCAGAAAAACGCCCCATCTCCCCTTAACCTCAACAGTCCGTCAGCCTCACCTTAACCCCTAACCCTTCACCTTAACCCCTAACCCTTCACCTTAACCCCTAACCCTTCACCTGTGCTCCACGCCCACCAGGTGATGAAGTACGGAAGTGGTAGCGGTGTCAGTGTTTGTTTGGTCTATTCAATCATGTCTTCATATATTGATTTAGTTTCTTCCCTAGACCTCCATCAAGCTTAGAAAAACACCCCCTAGACCCCCTTCAAGATAGATTTGTACATTTTTCGGTAGAAAAATTTCCCGGCCATAGGCCGATTCCTCCTAAAATTACAGGCTCGCTATCGCTCGCCAGGAAAAAATTGACACCTAAACGGCACGAAGGGTCCTAATATTGACAAAGAAATGGAGTGAAAGGTCATAAAATCCTCAAACTAATGGAACCAACGTCTTAAAATCTCAAAACTAGTGGGGATAAACATTAAGGAGAAGGGTGTCCAGAAAAAAGACCCATCTCCCCTTATAACCACTAACCCTTGACCTCTACCCGCCCGCCAGGTGATGAACTACGAGAGTGGCAGCGGTGTCAGTGTCAGCATCAGGCAGGAAGGAGAGGTCACCATCTGTACACTACTCATCACCCATGCTTCACTGGAACATTCGGGACCATACCATTGTGTTCCGTCCAATACTCCCAAGGCTTCTATCACCGTGCATGTGTCTAAAGGTAAACTACAGTAAATATAATATATAGATATTGTCCAGGCACTTTGGAGATCCACAGGCAAGCTTAATAACTACTAGGTAAAGAAAACGGTCTAAAGCAAAGAGAGAGAGAGAGAGAGAGAGAGAGAGAGAGAGAGAGAGAGAGAGAGACGGTCTAAAGCAAAGAGAGAGAGAGAGAGAGAGAGAGAGAGAGAGAGAGAGAGAGAGAGAGAGAGTACAAAGGAGTACAAAGGAAATCAAGCAACAACAGATCCAGTGACCCTTCTAGGTTGCTTGTCCTCCAAAACACTGAGGATCAAGTGTCCAAACAGTTTTTTAGAGTGGGTAAGGGAACATGGGAAAGGGAATTACTGCCCTGGAACTAATGTCTGTGGCAGGATTAGGAAGTTAGTAGGAGACAGATGGGTTAGTAACTGAGGGGGGGATAAAATAAAGTTATTCATTTACAAACGCAGTCAGTCGCGGGTTTGATGCGAGATATTTGTCTAGGCGGAGTTTAAATGAATCAACGGTGATGCAGTCTATAACGTTTCGGGGAAGCCCATTCCACAAGTTGACAACTCGATTGAAGAAGAAATTCTTAGATTCGTGCGAGTTAAAAGATTTACCAATAATTTTGCAACCGTTTCCCCGCGTGTAATTAGATTGGTCGATAGTGAAGTACTTACTACAGTTCATATTGTCGATGCCTTTGATGATTTTGAACACTTGAATTAAGTCGCCTCTTAATCTGCGCTGGGTTAAAGGAAATAGATTTAATTCTCTAAGACGCTCTTCGTATGGTTTGTTCTTTAGGCTAGGTATCATTTTGGTAACTCTACGTTGAACTCGTTCTAGCTTGTTTATATCTTTTTGGTAATAAGGGCACCAGGATTGAACGCAGTATTCCAGAAGAGGGCGGACTAAGGAATTGTAAAGGGTTAGGATAACTTCTTTGGATTTATGCTCAAATGACCTGCCTATAAAGCCAATTATTTTGTTTGCCTTCTTAACAACTTCTGAACATTGTTGACTCGGTTTTAGGTTACTCGATATTGTTACTCCCAGATCGGTTTCTCTGTTTACATTCTTAAGCTGAGTGCCATTCATCGAATAGTTTGCTTTCTCATTTAGGTATCCGATATGTAGTACTTTACATTTATCCGCATTGAAACTCATTTGCCAAATTTGGGCCCAACATGACAATTTATCTAGTACGCTATTTGCAATTTTTGTATCGTCAGCAAATTTTGAGATTGTACAGGTGAGACCCTCATCTATGTCGTTGATGTAAATTAGAAAGAGAATTGGTCCTAGTACCGATCCCTGGGGTACCCCGCTACTTACATTGGTCCATTTTGATGCCTTACCGTTTATGACTACTCTTTGCTTTCTGTCGCTGAGCCAATTTTCTATCCATTTCAACACACCGTCTTGTATTCCATGCGCTTTAAGTTTTAGCAGTAAACGTTTGTGGGGAACTTTGTCAAAGGCCTTTTGAAAATCAAGGTATATAATATCTACAGCTTTACTCTCATCGTAGAGGTTGAGGATATCGTGGAAGAAGTCTAAGAGGTTTGTTAAACAGGAACGTTTTTTACGAAAGCCGTGTTGAGTATCTTTAAGTATGTTATTTTCCTCTAAGTGATTTACGAGTCTGTCTCGTATGACCGTTTCTAGCATTTTACATACAACTGAGGTTAAGCTAATTGGACGATAGTTACTGGATAGGGATTTGCTGCCTTTTTTGAATATCGGTGTTACGTTGGCTAGCTTCCACTGATCGGGCATAGTTCCAGACTGCAAGGATTTATTGAATAGTAATGTCAGTGGTTTAGAGAGCTCATCCTTAGCTTCCTTTAGAACTCTAGGCGAGATTGTATCAGGTCCAGGCGTTTTATTTCTATCTATCTATCTATCTATATGCTCTGGCCCAATCCCCATTTTGGGGGTAGCCGACTCAAGACAGAGCAAGAACAGGGAAAACACAAAAACAACATAAAACAAAAAATAAACACAGATAAAAAGCACAAACTCACACACATCCAGGTCACCCAGGAGAAGACCCAGAGACCAGGGTTACCAAGGTCGCTCCAGCACTCCCCCAGCCCCTGACCACCCGGAGAGGTTCCGATCTCGGCAGGCAGACATGCAGCGGAGCCAAAGCCACAAGCCCTCCCACCACACTTCCAGGCACACCCTTCATATTAATCGTCCCCCCGGGCCAGGCGCCTGATGGACTATTATCTAGTCGAACTTGCGCCCGACCCCTTACTCCAAATGACCACGTGTTCACTCAACTATTCACAAGCATTCTCCATTCACTCCTGTCCACCACCACTTCCTCTGCCTGATCTATAGTCATTCCTCTATCATCCAAAGCCTTTCTTACACAGTCTCTCCATCTCAATGGGGGTCTTCCTGCCCTTCTATCTCCCCTTGTACCTGACTCACATATTCTCTTTGTAAGCCTTTCATCTCCCATTCGTTCAACATGACCATACCAGCTCAGCACCCTTCTGTCCACTCTGGCTGACAAATGTTCCTGCTGCCCCACTCTCCTACGTATCTCTTCATTCCTCAATCTGTCTCTACGAGTAACTCCACACATACTCCTCAAGCAGCTCATCTCCATCACATCCAGCCCTCTTTTCTCTTTTTTCTTCAGAGCCCATGTCTCAGCCCCATACATCACTGTTGGCACAACAATTCCTTGATACAGTGCACTTTTTACTTTCACTCCGAGATTTCTCGTCTTCCACATACTTCCCATTGCTCCGAAAACCTTCCTTCCTTCACACACTCTCTGTTTTACCTCCACTTCCATACCTCCACTCCTGCTTATCGTTCCTCCTAGATATTTAAAACACTCTACTTGTTCCAATATTTCCCCATCCAGCCTCACATCTAGATTCACCCTATGCTCTCCCCTATTACACACCATTACTTTACTTTTATTGACGTTCACCTTCAGTTTCCTCCTTCCACAAACCACACCAAACTCTTTGACTACCCGCTGCAGTTTCTCATCAGAATCCGCCACCAATGCTGTGTCATCAGCGAACAGCAACTGATTCAACTCCCAATCTCTACCATTCTTTCCTACTAAACCCAATCCTCTTCCCATAGTTCTCCTTTTCACCTCCCTCACCACACCATCCATAAACATATTAAACAGCCATGGTGACATTACACAACCCTGTCGCAAACCTACCTTTACCTCAAACCATTCACTCAACTCACCATTTCCTACTCTCACACATGCTCTGCTCCCTTCATAAAAACTCTTAACTGCTTCTAACAAATTTCCTCCTATTTCATAAATCCTTAACACCTTCCACATTGCTTCACGGTCCACACGATCATACGCTTTTTCCAAGTCCATAAAAGCCCAAAATATCTCCTTATGCTTCTCTAAATACTTCTCGCATAACTGTCTTACTGCAAACATCTGATCCACGCACCCTCTTCCCCTCCTAAAACCGCACTGTTCTTCTCCTATTGCAACTTCCGTACACTTTATTATCCTCTCTATCAACACCCTGCCATACAGCTTTCCAACCACTGACAATAAACTAATACCTCTATAACTTGAACACTCCTGCCGATCTCCCTTCCCCTTGTACAACGGCACAATACATGCACTCTTCCAGTCTATTGGTACCATTGACACAACAAAGCACACATTGAAAAGTCTCACCAACCAATCTATTATCACATCTCCACCCTTCTTTATACACTCCACAGCAATACCATCCAAACCTTCTGCTTTTCCCCGCTCTCATTTGTTTCACTGCTTCTTTCACCTCATTTTCCTCAATCCTTTCATTCATTCCCTGCCACCTGGGTGGCCTGGGTAACCTATCTCCATCCACCTCTGCTTCAATCACTGCTTCTCTTCCATCTCTTGTATTTAACAAAGATTCAAAATACTCAGCATATCTTTTCCTCACTTTAACTGGTTCCACTAGTAATTCTCCATTTTCATCTTTCACTGACTCTTCCCTCTTTTGTCCTCCTTTCCTTACTTTATTTACCTCCTTCCAGAACATCTTCTTTCGTTCTTCAAAATTCTCACTCAGCTTTTGGCCCCACCTTTCGTTTGCATCTTTTTTCGCTCTCTAATTTTCCGTTTTGCCTCTCTCCTTTTCTCCTTGTACCTCTCCCATACCTCAACACTACCATCCTGTAAAACCCTCTCAAAACACTGTCTCTTCTCCTCAACTGCCTTTCTCACCGTATCATTCCACCACTCGCTTCCCTTCCTGATACCTCTGCCTCCTACTTTCCTTTTGCCGCATACTACCTCTGCACTTGCTTTCACTCCTTCCTTAAACTGTTGCCATTCAACCTCTACTTCTCTCTCTTCCATCTCTCTCACTTCCTCCACTTTTCATTTAGTCTTTCCTTGTACTCCCTCTCTTTTTCACTCTTCTCTAACTCACTAACTTTTATTACCTCTCTTACTTCACGCTTGTCTCTTATTCTCCTGTAATATTTACTCCGTTTTATTTACCTTGAGTTTATCTAAACAATTCAATACTTCTCTCTCTGTAACGGTGATATTGCTTAAAACATCTGAATTATCAATCTGAATAGGCGATGGTGTAGGGATATCACTGAGGTCTTCTGTTGTAAAAACTGATGCAAAGAAGGTATTGAGGGAGAGGGAGAGAGAGAGAGAGAGAGAGAGAGAGAGAGAGAGAGAGAGAGAGAGAGAGAGAGAGAGAGAGAGAGAGAGAGAGAGAGAGAGAGAGAGAGAGAGGAGAGAGAGAGAATACAGGGTTGTCCCCAAGAGGAAAGGTCATCACTTTGGGAAATGATAAATAAATCATAGGCAGTGTCCACCATCCTTTAACTGTCTTCGTGGTGCGATGCATAAGGTGTTGATTTTCGGTGTGAGCATCCTGGGTTCGAATCCACGGACTGCCACATGTGTTTTTAAATTTCATTAATTGATTTTAGGAGTATAATTGGTTGTTGGAAGGAACATAATAATTGATATTGGTTCAGGGGTAATTTATCGAGAGGACTTCCTTAGTGGATCAGGCCCCATTAATTGCTCTTTCCATTCACATATGCATAGCCTACGTGAGTTGCAGTTGGGATGTGTGTACATGCTTAGATTGATATGCAGGATTCGAAGTTGCATAATAAATCGTAGGCAGTGTCCACCATCCTTTAACTGTTTTTGTGGTTGCGATGCATAAGGTGTTGATTTTCGGTGTGAGCATCCTGGGTTCGAATCCACGGACTGCCACATGTGTTTGTAAATTTCATTAATCGATTTTAGGAGTATAGTTGGTTGTTGGAAGGAACATACTAATAGAAACTATTTTAAGCCTAAAATGTTCTATAAGACATATTCCAAAACTCAACTAGTATTGAGATATTGAATGTTGAAAATTATATTTTCTTCAGTAATTCCCCATAAGGGTGGCCTAGCTGGTCCAGTGTCTACCATACCTCCATCTAACTGCAATTATTTTACCATGTTCTTATAAAGATATTATAATTCTGTAAGATACAAAATTATTATAGATATATTAGCTCACTTTGGACCAATCGGAAACTATGTGACATGGAAGAGTCCATTACAGTGATGCGGAGGAGGACACTACATAAAACCGTCAATATATTTTTAACGGTTGAGATTTGGACTTTATGTTATAGAACAGTTTATGCTTAGAATACATTGTTTTATCATTTCCTAAAGTTATGACCTTTCCTCCTGGGACACCCTGTATATGGATTGATAACTTGGTATATACAGAGGTAGATACGTAGGTAGATATACAGAGGTAGATACGTAGGTAGATATACAGAGGTAGATACGTAGGTAGATATACAGAGGTAGATACGTAGGTAGATATACAGAGGTAGATACGTAGGTAGATATACAGAGGTAGATACGTAGGTAGATATACAGAGGTAGATACGTAGGTAGATATACAGAGGTAGATACGTAGGTAGATATACAGAGGTAGATACGTAGGTAGATATACAGAGGTAGATACGTAGGTAGATATACAGAGGTAGATACGTAGGTAGATATACAGAGGTAGATACGTAGGTAGATATACAGAGGTAGATACGTAGGTAGATATACAGAGGTAGATACGTAGGTAGATATACAGAGGTAGATACGTAGGTAGATATACAGAGGTAGATACGTAGGTAGATATACAGAGGTAGATACGTAGGTAGATATACAGAGGTAGATACGTAGGTAGATATACAGAGGTAGATACGTAGGTAGATATACAGAGGTAGATACGTAGGTAGATATACAGAGGTAGATACGTAGGTAGATATACAGAGGTAGATACGTAGGTAGATATACAGAGGTAGATACGTAGGTAGATATACAGAGGTAGATACGTAGGTAGATATACAGAGGTAGATACGTAGGTAGATATACAGAGGTAGATACGTAGGTAGATATACAGAGGTAGATACGTAGGTAGATATACAGAGGTAGATACGTAGGTAGATATACAGAGGTAGATACGTAGGTAGATATACAGAGGTAGATACGTAGGTAGATATACAGAGGTAGATACGTAGGTAGATATACAGAGGTAGATACGTAGGTAGATATACAGAGGTAGATACGTAGGTAGATATACAGAGGTAGATACGTAGGTAGATATACAGAGGTAGATACGTAGGTAGATATACAGAGGTAGATACGTAGGTAGATATACAGAGGTAGATACGTAGGTAGATATACAGAGGTAGATACGTAGGTAGATATACAGAGGTAGATACGTAGGTAGATATACAGAGGTAGATACGTAGGTAGATATACAGAGGTAGATACGTAGGTAGATATACAGAGGTAGATACGTAGGTAGATATACAGAGGTAGATACGTAGGTAGATATACAGAGGTAGATACGTAGGTAGATATACAGAGGTAGATACGTAGGTAGATATACAGAGGTAGATACGTAGGTAGATATACAGAGGTAGATACGTAGGTAGATATACAGAGGTAGATACGTAGGTAGATATACAGAGGTAGATACGTAGGTAGATATACAGAGGTAGATACGTAGGTAGATATACAGAGGTAGATACGTAGGTAGATATACAGAGGTAGATACGTAGGTAGATATACAGAGGTAGATACGTAGGTAGATATACAGAGGTAGATACGTAGGTAGATATACAGAGGTAGATACGTAGGTAGATATACAGAGGTAGATACGTAGGTAGATATACAGAGGTAGATACGTAGGTAGATATACAGAGGTAGATACGTAGGTAGATATACAGACATGCGTCTCCTCCAAACCCCAACATTGATATTACATGACAAGAGGTGTGGTGGAGTGGTCTTGCCACTGGCCTGGTAATCCAAAGGTCCCGGGTTCAAATCCCGATGTATCAATGGGAAGATATTATTGGGATGGAATTTGTGCTGTACCTAGTATCAGTGCATTACCACAAAGCCCACCGAAACGTCAATAAAATACCCTCATTGTTCCCTGATTAAATAGCACTGTATGAATATTCCCATATTCAAAATATGCTATAGGGGTGCAATGCCTGGTGAGTTATCTGCTCAACAGGTGGCGTTGTGTGTGTGTAAGTGTGAGAGTCCGAGTGTAGAGGGTGAGACAGTGAAGCACGGGAACGAGATGGCTTCAGAGATGGGGTCGTTTCGGGCCATGAGTGAGCACCGTGCCTCATGTGAAGGCAAGATGGCAGGTGCTCGTTGTGCTCTACGTGCTTCACATGTCTCACTCCCTAGACTGGAACAAGACCTCACGGGCTTCACTGTTCATTGTAAAGCGATGAATGTTAAGGCTCTCAGCCTATGCCCGAGAGGAAGTAAGTTGGAAAAAAAAAAAAAAAAAAAAAAAAAAAAAAAAAAAAAAAGTGTTGTAAGGAAAGAAAAGATGATTGGATGGGACTATAGTCCATAGGCCACACGAAAAGATCCCCCAAAGAAATGTTTACCTATATGTTTATTTTCTCTCACTTTACCCACTCTATCTATCTATCTATCTCTATCTATTGGGCTCAGGCCCAATCCCCACTTTTCCAATTTGTATTTTTTATTTTCTATTTAATTATATTTTATTATATAACGGTATATACAGTATATATATATATATATATATATATATATATTTTTTTTTTTTTTTTTTTTTTTTTTTAACCCACTGACCCGCACCATTTGCCAGAGGATAACAGGTTTTTCACAATACGTAGACGGAGGTCTTTTTCAATTGTTTTTTGTTTTATTACAGGTTTAGGGAACAAAATCTATGCCCAAATATTCCTAGGTAGCCGTGTCTGGCTGAATGGGGCCGAATGGATACAAGCCAAAGAGAGAGGGAGAGAAAGAGAAAAAAGCGAGGTGGGCTCCCTTAACACTAACCTCCCCGCTAGCCTTTTGCCGCTACCTCCCCGCTCGCTGCGTCCTGTGTGGCTGTACTCTTAGGAATCTTAAATATAAATATTGTTTCCTTTCTGATTTTGTCTCGAGTCGGCCTCCCCCAGGTATGGGGTATGTGCCTGGGTATATACATACATACATATACCCCAAGGGGCTAAGGGGGCCTTCATCTAATGGAGGAGGAAAAAAAGAATATGCCTCACGCATCCTACTGCGTGTTCGTACAAGGCGACTAATAGGGGGAATGGCGATAGACTTGTGGACCAACAGCCATTTCTATGTAATAAAGTATTTATCTTAGCACTGTCTTGGTATGGCACTGCCGAGGCTGGTGGGGTGCGGATAGGTGCCACAGGGGACTGAGTCTTACCTGGGCGCTGTTTGGCACCACACCTGTGTCGGCAACAGTGTTTGCATGTTGGAGCAGTGTTGGGGCAGGACTATACTGTTCTATAGTCCAATTGCCAAATATACCGTAGAGTCTTGTTAAGGTGCTGTCTTTTTGAAACACTGTTAAGGCTGGTGTGGTTGCAGATACTGCAGGTGCAAGTGCTGCAGGGGGACTCTGTTGAGTCTTGCTGAGGCACAAGTTAGCACTTTACCAACATCAGCCACAGTGATGACTTGGTGGGGCCGTGCTGTGGTGACGGAATTTTATTGTACTACAGTACACTCCAACTACTTAATGGCAACCCCATCTGAGCCGTTATATTGCATAGATTTTTAACATGAGTAAATATGACTTACCGGTACTAACTAAAAACCTCATGCTCTCCTATCATTCCTCAGAGGACTCACGGGACAAACAGTCTGCCAGGACATTATCAACCCCACGGATGTGCCTAACATCAACATCAAACTCCAGCGAGTAAGTCTCTGGTTTTTGTCCTTGAGCCTATTAAGAAACTGCAGAGGATGATGGTCAGAGTAGATTCTGAGCACGGGCCCATATGGTGGCAAATAAACAGCGGAATGGTATAAACTCAAAATAATAGCTAGCAACTCCCTCTCGATCACAGAATAGTTCTTGTGTGCTCGGTTAAACCTTTTTGAAAAGTAAAAAAGTGGGTGCTCAACATCATCCGTGTAGACTAAACAATTGGGGACATCATGCACAATCCTGTCCATTAACCGCTGAAAGGTGGCGGGAGCATACTTCAAGCCGTAAGGCAATACCTGGCACTGATACACTCCTCCCCCCACCACAAAACTAGCGATTTCTTGGCACGTTCTGGTAGTGGGACTTGCAAATAGCCTTTAACTAAGTTCACTTTTATAATGCACGTGGCTGCCCCAATCTTGTCTACCGAGTCATCAACTCTCGGTAAAGGGTAGGTATCTGCCTTGGAGAGTAAATTTACTTTGCAAGGTGGTAATTTTATAGGCTTGTTCTCTCCCACATCGATGCACCGCCCAAGATGTCAAACCTGGTGCATCCCCGAACACGTGTGGATAAGCCCACAAGGTAGTAAACATCTCCTCAACCCTTTCCAGAGGTAAATGGGTCAATTTCTCCCGCAGGACCAGGTACCCGATCTCTGCCCATGTCCCAGCCGGCACAGCCTCACCTGGGAAAACTCCCTCTCCTCCTCCTTCATGTCTTCTACAACCTGGACAGGGCAACGAGACACGGCATCCTGGTCCCTGGGACCGGAAAATTGGGGAGGGTGCAGAGGGGGGTTGAGAGGCACTGCAGGAGCCTTGCCTGGCATTCCCACAGTGCATGAACCGCTCACCCCGGGACCTGGGTTATCCAACCACCATCCACCAGGCCCGGGCTCACCCTGCACCTCCGACTCCAACTCTCCAGTCAATAACCTAGGCAAGAAATTGACCGTCTCTGACTCAACTCTCTCTACTGACCCGTTCTGAGCGGATTGTTACATCCTGGGGTATATAAACACTGGGCTCTTTCTATTGGACTAGGTATGCGGCAACAAGCAACAACGGAAAACGCTAGATCCAACCCTTATCTATAAACCCAGGCAACAAACCACCCTAAACTGTCAAGAGTCCTGCCTGGACAACAAGGTATCCTATGACTCGGTTACAGGGTGCATGCACTATAGACTGCTGATAGTCAAGCAGGCTATATAAAAGATCACACAATTAAGTTGACTTAAAGCTTCAAGGAAAAGATAGATAACGGAATTAAATTGTAGAAACAATTTAATAACAAACTAGAAGAAAGTACATTTAACGTTACGTTAATTAATACAACTAATCACCCCTGCGTGAAAGAAGGTGAAAGCAAACAGTCCTCAAAACATCGTACAGGTAGACAAGATGCAGGTTTCTAAACTGCATGCGGCTACTGTAGGATCTGATGCTTAGCAAAGAAAGTAAGTTACGGATTTAGAGAACTCTTACTCATAAGCAGGAATAAATACTAGCGATAGACCATACAGTGTATAATGGCATAGGTATAATTAAATAAAGGCAGCAACTCGCAACATAACCACATACAGGTCTGCTTCTCACTCTTAGTCAGGCAAGCCTGCTCGGACAGAGTCTCTAAGCCACACCCTGACTCACAATGCTCACAAAACACTGTAAAACTGTGGCACAATAACAAGCATACAGAAATAATAAACCCCTAGCTGTTAATCTGCCAGGCGGCAAAGGTCTAGCCGGAAGGATATAGGCTTCGGATACCCGGGCTGAGCCACCTGCTTTAGCCTAGGGACGTTCTCAAGTCTGTGCGCCAAATTACTCTAATTGAAAGGGTGCTCTCTTGAGAGACTCAGATCCCAAGTATCTGACTCTCTCCTGGCGACCCTAAAACAAACGCAAGACGTGCTAGCGCACTGCTGAGTGGACTAGGCAAGGGCCCTCACACAACACAACACTAGACACACAGGCACACAGACAAGAAAATGCCCCCAGACTCCCACGGGTTTCCTAGTAAAGTCGTGCGGGTCCACAGGACTCGCACCAGCAGACTTTAGTTAAAGGATCTCAAAAAGCCTCCCCTCCGGTCTAGCCCCTGCTCACCTGCCACAAGAACACACTAGCAAGCATGAAACCACCAAATATGAGACAACAAAAAAGCTTCCTAAGTCTCATTAACAATTACATCTCTGCATAAGGCCCAAAATCCTATCTAATTATCTGAGAGCTCGTCGTTAATACAATAATAGATATAAGGTCTATCAAGGGGATGGGATAATTAAATAGATTGGTGAAGTAGTGGAAAGAAGGTATACAAAGTAAGAGAGAAAGTTTCTAAGGGGGGGCTGAGAGGGATAGATATCAAGGGGGTCCGAAGGGTACGACAGTGAGGTGAGCTCTGAGTCTTGAATCTGTCTGGACCCCACCCTAGGCATGCGAAATACATCCCATGCTTGGCAACACTCAACACCGTTGCCGGGTCAAAATCCTCTACCCCTTGCGTGAGTCGAAACTAAGCCTAACGTTGCGATCAAATTGCAACATCAGGCTCGTCCCAAGCTAGACTCTCCGCGCCCGCGCGAACAACGTCCCCCAGCCGGTCTCTCTCTCCCGCTCGTCTCCTCCCACTCTCACTAGACTTACATCTTATATATTATAATGAAACAATCAACTATCGAGAATAAAATATACTAAGATGCGTTGGTTAAGAATAAGGGCAGCTTCAAGCTGTGAAACAACATAAGAATATCCCAGACATTAGTTACATTGTCGTAGGATATATACTAAGGAAAAGCCGGCCGGCCGGCTGCCGCCAGCCGGTTTCTAAACGGCTGACAGCCGACACTCGCGCATGCCCGCACGTGGCTACTATGCAGGAGCGTCACACCTCCCTCAAGATATAAGACACTTGACTAAGTTCTTCATATCTAACAGAAAGCTTCTCATAGTACCACACACTGTTGCGACACAAGGCACTATATATAAAAAAAATAAAGACTGTTGCACTCCACCGAGCAAGTTCAACTAACTTAACGACAATAAGCGAAAACACTCAACTTAGATACTGCTACAACATCTTATACAAAATTCAATAAAGAGTTTTTATAAGGTTTTTGCTTTTTTAATTTGTTTATGGCGGCTGCACTTACAGGGGCAACCCTATTTTACTCCACTCTCAACACACACTGACTGAACGGCGAGGGTTCTCCTGCAAACAAACCCTCCTGTGACAAACAATCAGCCAAAACATTATCAGTGCCCTTAGCATGCCACACATCCAACTTGTGTTCCGGCAGCGCAACAACACCTGGCACTGATAAACTGCCCAGTTCATCACAAGACTGGCATTTCTCTTCGCTCTTTCCAGCAACGGGGCCTGCCAATAACCTTTCACTAGTTCTACCTTCGTGATAGGCGATGCAGCCCCGAGGCGGTCTATGGTGTCGTCAACTCTTGATAAGGTATAGGCGTCTGTCAGGGATAATGCTCACACACTCTCGCAATCAACACACTCACTGATCTTGCCACTTAACACCGGTTGCAAAGTTACAGGCAACGACCACTCACGACATTCCTTATCCTTCAGACCCTTCGTCAACACGTAATCCAGCTCTGCTTGCACCACAGGCTGTCGAGCAGGATTTATACGGTAGGGAGCCAATTTGAACCTTGCACTGTCTCCAGCCTCCATGTCGGATTCTACTTCGTACATCAGGCCTGGAGAATGAACAAACATGCGAAAGTACTGCCATAGCCTAGTAAACAACTGCCTAGTGCCCTCCCACAACCCAGCTGAGACCGCAGCTTCTAACCTGTAGTCTCCCTCCTTCTCCACCTTCGGCCCTAGAACAGCCAGGTCATGAGAGGGACAATCAGTACCACGCTGTGCAGTCACTCCCATAGTTCATTATTGCTAAGGCTTCCCCGCCGATACCGTACATGCACACCCCCGCATTTCTTACGACTACATCTGCCTGCGCAGCATCACCGCTTTTAGCGACATGGCCAGATACAGTCGGTCTATGGTAGGGCTGTTGCAATTGACTAGAGCAGCATTGGGAGGCTATGCGACGACTGGGCACTTCTATGCCACAGCCAACCTCACCAATCTGCTCAAAGTCCTCCTTTTGACCACCACCCTTGGCAGCCATGGGTCGACCCTGACCTGGCAACCATGCGAAAGCCTCGTCGCCCACCTTGAACCACCGAAACAACGAGGCTAACGGTCTTTCAACATTCACGTGACCTGCCCGCGGAACATCTTGCACCGCCCGAGTTGTGAGGCTCAGGGGCTCGGCACGACCAGTGGGGTATGAACCGAGCTGGTGCTGGAGCGCTGCACACTGCTGCTCAGGCAGGTGCTCTAGCGCTTCCACAGCCACCAGACTCGTGTCCCCCGCCCACTGCTCCGCCGAGACATGACAATCCCTACTCTCCTCCACCTGTGCCCTACTGCCCCCCTCTCCTTCTCCACCTTGGCCGCTGCAGACCAACGCAGGGACAGTAGGCTGCTCAGGTGGTTGCCTCACAAACTCCTCCAACAGGTTCACATGACATGTTTCCCCGTCCTCGTGTTTGATCTCGACAGCACCATTACCACACTTCTGAACTTCCGGATCCTCCAACTGCAGTTTACAAATATCTGAGGGAACCAACCTGTCTAGATGCTTCCGAAGCAACCCAAGTCCTCCCCCAATATCAAACTGAGCAACCCTTTTTTCTCTCTGTGTGTAACGTTGCTGCCTCGGAGTCTCTTTCTGCCCTACCTCCTCACTAGCTGTGACAGGTCCTGGGGCCTCTCCAGACTCTAACATAGGTGCCTATAATGAGTCACCAAGAAACACTGCCGGCTCAAACCTCTCCAATTGACCAACACTTCCCGTTTTCTTGTGACCTTTCCTCCGCGGTTTGATAGACTGAGGTGGTGGCTGCATGGCTCCGGATGTCTGAGAACGCGTCACAACACACGCCATGGTTTATACGCTACACTTCTCAACCCACTCCTGTTCCTCCCTACTAACGTCGGCCGCCTTCTCGGCAACGACCAAGGGTGAAACCTTAGAAGCAGGCACCGCAAAGTCGTTGCCGAGGAGGAGGTCGACGCCCCCAACAGGCAAGTTCTCTACAATTCCGACATCCAGCTCCTTCGCCACACCACCCACCTCCAGCTCCATCCGCACCAGCGGGTAGGACTTTGTAGCATTGATCCCCTGAACTACCACCACCCGAGCAGCGTTAATCGGCCTACCAGTAAAGTTCTTTAACAAGGTCTGAGAAGCCCCAGTATCACGCAATAGCTTAACTCCTCGCCTTTCGCCAGCCAACCTCACAAAACCATGCCCTCTATGACCCCCAAAGACGTCGCGGACAGGGTTCAAGCCTTCCGGACTCTTGAACACAGGCTGTGTGCCAACCTCTGACGAACTACCCTTGGCAAACTCAGAAGATATAGGCGACACCCCTATGCTGCGGGCCAATGACACAACCTTGTTTGGTGGCTTGTTCGGACAAGCATTTGCAAAGTGACCCTCCTTGTGACATGCAAAGCACTCTTTACTCTTTGGTTTCCCTTGGGAGTGGGAGGTACCATTAGACTTCTTATATGGGACGGTATTTGGTTTATGTTCAGTTTTATTGTCAGTGCTACATGGTTTTGTGTATTTATGTGTATCAAAATTCTTGGGAGGGGGAGGGGTACGATCCTTTGCACCCGACTCACTCCTAACTGCTGCTTCGCACCCTCGAATTAATGACAGTCGGAGGTCAGCCATTTCTGCTGCCTCCTGGAGAGTTCTAGGATTTTTTTCCTTTATATTTAATGTTAAGTCCCCGCCTGTGCACTTAAAGAACTGCTCCAAGAGAACCAGCCCACTCAACTCCTCAAAAGTAGCTGCCCTCTCAGAATGCAGCCAATGTCGTAGTGCATCAGACAAGTCCCGGGCGTGTTCTAGGAAGGTACTATCCTTGCCCTTAGTAACACCCCGAAACTTCAAGCGGTAAGTTTCTGGTTGTAACTCATAGGCCTGTAGCACAGCCTTCTTTAGCTCATCATAAACTACACAGGACTCTAAAGGTAGTGTATCATACGCTTTTAGACCCTTTCCTAGGAGTCTTGATGAAACTAATGCTGCCCACTTTTCCTGAGGCCACTGGTGTTCCTGACACTTCTTCTCAAATCGCATAAAAAACTCAGTTACACATGATTCATCGAACACAGGAACTAGTTTAAGCAGGTGCGACAATGATTGGTCCTGATGTCTGTTACCTCCCCCAATATTTCGCCCTGTTACCTCCACTCGAGACCTCTCCAGCTCCCTGTCAGCCCGATACCTAGTAGACTCTGCCTGCAGTTCAGCCTTTCGTATAGCTGTTCTCTCTGCAGCCTCAGCCTGCACACTAGCCTGTCTCTCGGCAGCCTCAGCCTGAGCTCTAGCCTGTCTTTCGGCGGCCTCAACCTTGGCCATCTCAAGCTGAAACAACAAATCTGGAGTCAACCCATGAGGAGGGGAAGGTGCATTTAATGGAGAGGGTCCCTGTGATTGAATTCCACGCTGCCATTGACCATCAACTTGGGGGTATGTACTAAATTCAGGCACCCTGACGTTTGATATGGGGGTAGAGTGGAGGGGGGGCTGGGGACCGGGGCCCCCAGTCGCCTCTCCACCCACGTCTCTCCCTTCTAAACCCAATATCAAAGTCCTCAGCTGATCTTTCCTCATGCCACTTAAACCCTGGTGACCCTGAAGACCTGCCACACACTTTAAGCCATACTTATTCAGCTTCAACACCCTGGCAGCGGTAAGGGGCACCTCTAAAAAATCTTCTAGCACCCTCCTCGCTATCGACTAGCCACTCCACAGGTCTTTCTCACTCCAAGCCCGTATCGTGACCTGACCCACCACTGTGTTCTGATGTATTAGACATGTTTGTGCACTGCAGTAATTATCACGGTTATAGAATGTGCCTTATCTCCTATGCAAGTATGTATATACTAATGTTATTTAAAGTCTTTAATGTGTTATATTGGTTGCTCAAAAAGAAAACTATGTCCACTGTATTCCTCTAATCATAAGGAATCACAAAACAAATGACCACTATATTCCTCTGTTCAGTAAATCCTATGCAAGGTCGCCATTTGTTACGTCCTGGGATATATAAACACTGGGCTCTTTCTATTGGACTAGGTATGCGGCAACAAGCAACAACGGAAAACGCTAGATCCAACCCTTATCTATAAACCCAGGCAACCAACCACCCTAAACCGTCGAGAGTCCTGCCTGGACAACAAGGTATCCTATGACTCGGTTACAGGGTGCACGCACTATAGACTGCTGATAGTCAAGCAGGCTAAATAAAAGATTACACAATTAAGTTGACTTAAAGCTTCAAGGAAAAGATAGATAACGGAATTAAATTGCAGAAACAATTTAATAACAAACTAGAAGAAAGTACATTTAACGTTACGTTAATTAATACAACTAATCACCCCTGCGTGAAAGAAGGTAAAAGCAAACAGTCCTCAAAACATCGTACAGGTAGACAAGATGCAGGTTTCTAAACTGCATGCGGCTACTGTAGGATCTGATGCTTAGCAAAGAAAGTAAGTTACGGATTTAGAGAACTCTTACTCATAAGCAGGAATAAATACTAGTGATAGGCCATACAGTGCATAATGGCATAGGTATAATTAAATAAAGGCAGCAACTCGAAACATAACCACATACAGGTGTGCTTCTCACTCTTAGTCAGGCAAGCCTGCTCGGACAGAGTCTCTAAGCCACACCCTGACTCACAATGCTCACAAAACACGGTAAAACTGTGGCACAATAACAAGTATGCAGAAATAATAAACCCCTAGCTGTTAATCTGCCAGGCGGCAGAGGTCTAGCCGGAAGGATTTAGGCTTCGTATACCCGGGCTGAGCCACCTGCTCTAGCCTAGGGACGTTCCCAAGTCTGTGCGCCAAATTACTCTAATTGAAAGGGTGCTCTCTTGAGAGACTCAGATCCCAAGTATCTGACTCTCTCCTGGCGACCCTAAAACAAATGCAAGACGTGCTAGCGCAGTGCTAAGTGGACTAGGCAAGGGCCCTCACACAACACAACACTAGACATACAGGCACACAGACAAGAAAATGCCCCCAGACTCCCACGGGTATCCTAGTAAAGTCGTGCGGGTCCACAGGACTCGCACCAGCAGACTTTACTTAAAGGACCACAAAAAGCCTCCTCTCCGGTCTAGCCCCTGCTCACCTGCCACAAGAACACACTAGCAAGCATGAAACCACCAACTATGAGACAACAAAAAAGCTTCCTAGGTCTCATTAACAATTACATTTCTGCATAAGGCCCAAAATCCTATCTAATTATCTGAGAGCTCGTCGTTAATACAATAATAGATATAAGGTCTATCAAGGGGATGGGATAATTAAATAGATTGGTGAAGTAGTGGAAAGAAGGTATACAAAGTAAGAGAGAAAGTTTCTAAGGGGGGGCTGAGAGGGATAGATATCAAGGGGGTCCGAAGGGTACGACAGTGAGGTGAGCTCTGAGTCTTGAATCTGTCTGGACCCCACCCTAGGCATGCGAAATACATCCCATGCTTGGCAACACTCAACACCGTTGCCGGGTCAAAATCCTCTACCCCTTGCGTGAGTCGAAACTAAGCCTAACGTTGCGATCAAATTGGCAACATCAGGCTCGTCCCAAGCTAGACTCTCCGCGCCCGCGCGAAGCAACGTCCCCCAGCCGGTCTCTCTCTCCCGCTCGTCTCCTCCCAATCACTAGACTTACATCTTATATATTATAATGAAATAATCAACTATCGAGAATAAAATATACTAAGATGCATTGGTTAAGAAAAAGGGCAGCTTCAAGCTGTGAAACAACATCAGAATATCCCAGACATTAATTACATTGTCGTAGGATATATACTAAGGAAAAGCCGGCCGGCCGGCTGCTGCCAGCCGGTTTCTAAACGGCTGGACAGCCGACACTCGCGCATGCCCGCACGTGGCTACTATGCAGGAGCGTCACAGGATACAGTAGCACAAACTGCCTCGGACAACTCCCCGTTAACACCAGCAGGTGACTGATCGGCGCCCAGGCAACTCTCTCGGCTAGCCCCTTTAGGTGATGTCGCCTGTGTGCCCGCCGCATGACAGTACCTCTTCAACATGTTAATATGGCAGAGCTAATGGGTCTTATGTCTGTCTGGATTACTCTCCCCCGACCTTAGAAAACAAGTGTGTTAATAAAGCATCACTCTGCGGCGCCTCACCAATGTCCCCCGGTGCCACGGTGGTAAGATTAGGTATAGCCTCGAAGTCGGTCTGATTCGATGATACAGGATCAACCGGTCCTCCCGTAGGGACCCGATCGCTCCCTTCAGTATCATCTCTGGCTCCGGGTGAAACGAATGAGGAGCTTTCCGCTGAGCCTTCCTCCTCGTCCTGCACACCCTCGGCACCCTGCAGATCAGTCAAATCTATGGGTGATGCAGATTCAGTACTGTACATCCCCTCGATCAGATCTATCTCCTCCCCAAACAATTCCTCGCCTGTGCAATCTGGGCCATAGATCTCGTGCCCTCACACACCGGAAACAAATCGGGAGGCAGCTTCTTAGCCTCCTTGTTCCTCTCCTCCGGCTGTACCTGCTCCGACACCACTACCGGAGGTGGAAAGACTCTACTCCCTGCCATATCTGCTCCAAGCAGAAAATCAATCCCCTCCACAGGTAATGTGTCCACGACCGCTACTTTCGCCGTCGCCGTGAATACAGGACACCTAAGATGAACAGGAACGAGGCTATAATGGGCCTCAGTGTTTACACCTCGACATAACACAAATTCGTCAGATTTTATAGGCTTCCCCGTCAAGTTCAAACACATGGACTGCTTAGCTCCCGAATCCCTAAGAACTTTGACTGGATACACCTTCCCACACAGCTCTACTTCACCCTCATGAACGAAAGTCTGGCACCAAGCGAGCGAGGCTTCTGGACTTGCATTGCTACCTAGTTGAGACACTTTGTCGGGGGCAGGCTGTGCCACGGCCGTTGGCTCCCCATGCTTCACCCTTCAGTCTGCCTCCAACCTCGGTAACAAAGATTCATCCCCTCCTCCCTGGATACCAACCACTAACTACACAGGCTTAGCAAGCGCTGCAGAAGACTTTGCCTGGGGACAGTTTGGTTTAATATGTCCGGTCTGTTTACACCCATAACACCTAACAACACTGGAATCAGGTCGGGCTGAATTTGGTGATTTTGGTTTGTCTCCACCGTTATTATTACGTGTGGGACCAGGGCCACTGTTACTGCACCCTCCACTTCCACCTGCTCAGAACTTCTCGTCACGTGCAGTCGTGGGGGGGGGGGGCATATCTGGCACGATCAGTAAAACCCTTGGTTGCCAACACTCGATCATCAGCCCACACGGCAGCATCAGACTGCTTGCCGGGGCGCTTCTCACGGATCTTTTGGCAAATCTCTCTGTCAACATTGTTGGTAAAGTGTTCTAGCAGGAAAAGCTCAATTGCCTCATTTAAATTAGTTACATTTTCACTTAAAAGCCAACGAGACAAACAATCACGGAGGTACTTAGCAAACTCAACATGGGTATGATTAGGCTAATTCTTCCTTGCATTACGAAATTTAAGGCGATAGGCTTCTGGTCTGAGTTCATAAGCCTTAAGGATAGCCTGCTTTAAATTATCATACTCTGCTAAGTCTTCCACTGACATCCTATCATATGCCTCGAGCGTTTTTCCCTTAACCCTCGTCTAGCGGGAGGTTTTGGGCTATTTTGGGCATATTCAGGCCCTCTTGAATGATCATTCAAGTATCTGCATGAAAAGAAATGTATTCAGCAAAAAACTAGGCGCTACAAGCTTTAAAATGAGACCAGAACGAGCTACGTAGCACTCGTCGTTTTGATGCAGTGGTACCACCAACATGGGAGTTTAGCGTATTGCGGCATATTTTTTCCAGCTACACTTACTACTGGCTACATTGCCGGCCTCTCGAGAACAGAGGGAGCGTGAGTCAGTGGGCGGCGGTAAGCCCTGGGTGTCGACCGTGTGGCCTGTTGCGCTCCCGGCCATTTGCACTCGATTTTAACCCTATAAAACCCTTAATAATGCTCCTAACTTGCTGCTTTTTAGATACGGACTTAAGTCGGGCCCCGCTCTTTAAGTTTTAAGAACATTTGCCACCAATGCCGCCCAGCGTTCCCGTGGCCACTCGAACTCCCGTGCTTTCTTTTCAAATCGCTGGAACCATTCAGTGACTTTTTCCTCATCAAAAGCAGGAACGAGCTTCAGGCTACGAGACAACTTTAACTCACTAGATTCCTCCCTGTGTACCGTGCCCACTTGTCCCCTTGTGTACCTACCCCCGTCTACCTCAACTTTGGTTCTTTGTAACTCCATTGCCATTCTTTGTGTTTCTAACCTCTCTTGCATCTCTCTCTCTCTTCTCTTGTATTTCCAATTTCTTCAACTCCAATTGTATTAGAGCATTACTCGATAGCCCTACCGGGGCATAAGTATGTGGGGTGGTGTAGGAACATAAGCGGGACGGTAACGTGGCTGAATCGTAGAAAAGTCCGGCTGGGATAAATGGGGGGGGGGGGGGGGAGGTGTAACCTGGTTCTGTGCCGCCCAGCCAGCGGCAGGAGAAGAGTGTAAAGGATAAAAATGGGGTTGAGAAAGTTGGGGAACACCAGAGGGCACTTCAGGCAACAACGGGGGAATAACAGTAGGACATGTCAACTGGGAAGATGTTATGATCTCGTTAAGTTAAAAGGACTGGGGTGTGCGCGGCGGAGAGCGTGCAGGTGTAATATAGCCTCCTGCTGGCACAGTTGTTGGCTCAGCCTTCTCTCGAACATCATAATAATACTGCCATATATACTGCAGACATGTTTCCCTCGTGTTAAGAAGAGACCCCTCTACTCCCAACACTGATGCAATCAACCTCAATTCCTCCACACTTCTCATCTGCATCTGTGCCCATTCTGGAGAACTCTGAAGGAACACTCTCGCATCCTCCTCACTGGTGATATGTAACGGCACGACATTCTCCCCTCCCGAGCTCTTGCTTGTTGTTCAGACATAATAAAATATAAATGCCAGACACCTATTCTAAAAAAAAATCCTCTGATCAAAATAAATCTTATTAATACTGCTGGTGCTATTCTGATTATCCTAGGCAAGGTCGCCACTGTTACGAATCTGGACCTCAGTTGTTTACAGATGGTATACGAAAATAATGCCTAATGCCAATGCACCTAGTCTCTCTGCCAAACATCACCACGACGCAACAGGTAAGAGCTTTATGAACGTGTCCAGGCTCTTCTCAGGGCTTAAGGTGCACACTGCCCTGCTACTACTCTGAATAATAAGTAGAACAGAAATAATCAATGTAACTCACTAGCTACGAGAACTCGAAACCAACACCGGGATTAGCAATGTTGGGTTGGATAATCAAAACGGTTAAATACATATAGGCTACCAGCAGACATCAACCAAAAAAAGGAGTGCAGGTGTACTTCCAGCATAACAGGCTATGCACGCCCTCGACAGTACTATACCGTGCGCAAACCAGCCAACGGTAATCCACTCTCAACCCAAGAGAGTTGCACATAATAATATTGCATACATATAATGAACTAACAATACAAGGGCAGTGTCCTAATATGACCTAACCTCGGGGTGATATTAGTGGAAGCAAGTTGCCCTGACCACCTCTAATATCACACCAATATATCCGGCTTCAACCTGCCCCCCCCCCCCCCCCCCCCCCCCCCGTGAGTAACTGCCCGAAACTATGAACTCTTAGAGTCCACCTCCACACTCACTTAACTATGGGGGGGGGGGGGGGGGGTCCAGACTGAAGCTGGATTCCTTATTAATATTAAACACTCCGTTGCCTCAGTTCGAAACCCGAGATAGGGAACAAACCAGTGCTGGGGCAGAACCGTCAAGGCTGTTACCGGGTCCTAAGCACGAACACTGGGAAACATATGTAGGGGTTATGGATGTGTGTGTGTGTGGACTGTCTATGGGATTAACAGTGCTTATTAGTAAGGACCCCGGCAAACCTCCCAGCTCTTCCCTATCACGAATCCGAAGTAGCCACCGAAGGTACAGAACATATGATACAACAAGGGAAAGATAATATAATGCTGATCAGAGGAAAAGGATAATTAAAAGAAATTAATGGATGTCTAGGATTCTCTGTTAATTACGTTACGTTATTATTATGCAAGACAGGAAAACATAAACAGGGCAGACTGGTGTACCACTAGAGAGGGCTACCACCACCTACCTATACTGTCTGACCGCCCACAGAAAATGGTGAGGCCTGGACCTGGCGATGCTAGCGGAAGCCAGGCTCAAACTAAGAGAGTTGCAATATCTCACCACACGATATGATAAGACTAAGACACTTCACAAGAATAACTTGTGCTAAAGTATTCCTGTGTTAACAAATTAACTAAAACAGTGTGGCAGATAGAATAAAGTACATCTTGATATTGCAACACAACTAAACTTGCAATGATCACATAATTAAATGAAACTGGTGGGGCTGGCAAACTCGCCGGCCCCCTCCCCGAGACGGGAGCAACATCCCTCATCTAAGCACAGATAGCTTGCAAATTACACCGGTGCCACTCTTACGAATCTTCATATACGAAACAAGTAACACTTTATTGGCTCATTTTACACAAATGTTTATCGAGACAAAAACGCTTAGAGGCACGGCAAAACCAGGCATGTACAATTGGAAGGGTATCGGAGTGAAACTCACAATACCAGGTCTTTCTAATAGACTTGGCACAGCTGCCTTCAGGAAGTCTGGCGCCATTAAAGTCTAGCTACTCCTAAAAGACTCTGGTCATTGTGACAATATATATATATACTGTATATATATATATATATATATATATATATATATATATATATATATATATATATATATATATATATATTTAAATATAACTATTCATCTATCATCCTCTGACTTTCATCTTTATTTAGTTTATAATATAATATATATATATTCTTTCCTAACCCCTCCATTTAATACAAATATTCATTGATACTCTCTTTTCCTCTGATGTTCCTCCTGTTCTGTATTCTTTTCCATCCTATTGGTTATGCGAGGATGTAATCCAACTCGCTTAAATATTCGTTCTATAAAGCTTCTTGTTTAAAATGCAGAGAACCAAATCCTGCCTGACAGGAATACAAGTAGCACTTAATAATGGTCTTTCTGGGTTACTCAATCACACTATAAACACAATAAACACACAAGGTAATAACACTAGTTTATTATTATGGGCATAGACGTACATATTATTATGGGCATAGACGTACATATTATTATGGGCATAGATGTACATATCATAATCACATGGATCTCAACTACAGAGTGTGAGTCCAATGTTTAAACAATGTGACTAGGAAATAGTTATTTAAATTTTACTCTTTCATAAATTATTATGTCACTTATAAAGCATCAAACATGAAATATACAATTATAGAAAATACCCACATAAGATATGATGACAATACATATACGGGTTAAGTGTATAACGAGAGGAATACGAGTTATTAAATGTGGGTAGCTGAGATCATCTACTCAGGTACGCACAGTAAGCGAGGCTCGAAATACAAATAGGTTGCCCGGCTAGGTCGGTGATCAAAGGTGCGCGGTTAAGGTCAAACGGACTGCGGTCAAGCTAAATAAATACTTGATTAAGTGCAACGTTAATTCGATAACACGGGATATGAATTTCGCTTTACTCTTGTTGAAAAGGGAATTAAATTTACAATTTAATCATATAAGAATAATTGTGAATAATCTCTCACACGACATATGAAAAATAACTTCAATCGTAAATTAGCTAAAATCACACTCGAGAAGGAATTTAGATCCACCAAATATATAGTGACACGATTATAGCGGAATAGTAGCTATAGAAGCTGTGAGTTTGAATAAATTAACAAACTACTGTAAATAAATCAGACACGGATATAAGTAGTGACGGATGAATAGCCGGAACAAGGGCTAGTCAATTATAAAATAGGATACAGACATAGAACAAAGTAGCGACATTTAATAACCCGAAAACAGGTTGATAAAGTATACAATACAATTAAGACACAAAACTATGTAGTGTTTATTAATTAGCCAAAATAGAGGCTGATGACTATAGGAACGTACAATCGGAATTCCTAGCTTCGGTGGTGAAATAATATAATTAACCGAATATCGTAATTGATCGAATTATTCATAAGAAATAAATCCTTGAACAAAGATTAATTCAACTCAACGGAATGGGTTTTTACATTGAAAGTGGGCGACTAATACACTAAGTGATCTCAGACTGAAGCTGGATTCCTTATTAATATTAAACACTCCGTTGCCTCAGTTCGAAACCCGAGATAGGGAACAAACCAGTGCTGGGGCAGAACCGTCAAGGCTGTTACCGGGTCCTAAGCACGAACACTGGGAAACATATGTAGGGGTTATGGATGTGTGTGTGTGTGGACTGTCTATGGGATTAACAGTGCTTATTAGTAAGGACCCCGGCAAACCTCCCAGCTCTTCCCTATCACGAATTCCGAAGTAGCCACCGAAGGTGCAGAACATATGATACAACAAGGGAAAGATAATATAATGCTGATCAGAGGAAAAGGATACTTAAAAGAAATGAATGGATGTCTAGGATTCTCTGTTAATTACGTTACGTTATTATTATGCAAGCAAGGAAAAAATAAACAGGGGCAGACTGGTGTACCACTAGAGAGGGCTACCACCACCTACCTATACTGTCTGACCGCCCACAGAGAATGGTGAGGCCTGGACCTGGCGATGCTAGCGGAAGCCAGGCTCAAACTAAGAGAGTTGCAATATCTCGCCACACGATATGATAAGACTAAGACACTTCACAAGAATAACTTGTGCTAAAGTGATACTAGTAAAGTTGTGCGGGTCCACAGGACTCGCACCAGCAGACTTTACTTAAAGGACCACAAAAAGCCTCCCCTCCGGTCTAGCCCCTGCTCACCTGCCACAAGAACACACTAGCAAGCATGAAACCACCAACTATGAGACAACAAAAAAGCTTCCTAGGTCTCATTAACAATTACATCTCTGCATAAGGCCCAAAATCCTATCTAATTATCTGAGAGCTCGTCGTTAATACAATAATAGATATAAGGTCTATCAAGGGGATGGGATAATTAAATAGATTGGTGAAGTAGTGGAAAGAAGGTATACAAAGTAAGAGAGAAAGTTTCTAAGGGGGGGCTGAGAGGGATAGATATCAAGGGGGTCCGAAGGGTACGACAGTGAGGTGAGCTCTGAGTCTTGAATCTGTCTGGACCCCACCCTAGGCATGCGAAATACATCCCATGCTTGGCAACACTCAACACCGTTGCCGGGTCAAAATCCTCTACCCCTTGCGTGAGTCGAAACTAAGCCTAACGTTGCGATCAAATTGGCAACATCAGGCTCGTCCCAAGCTAGACTCTCCGCGCCCGCGCGAAGCAACGTCCCCCAGCCGGTCTCTCTCTCCCGCTCGTCTCCTCCCAATCACTAGACTTACATCTTATATATTATAATGAAATAATCAACTATCGAGAATAAAATATACTAAGATGCATTGGTTAAGAATAAGGGCAGCTTCAAGCTGTTAAACAACATCAGAATATCCCAGACATTAATTACATTGTCGTAGGATTGTGACGCATGTCGAGTATGAGCATGCTGTACAGAACGCCCAGTCAGGCCCCACTCTCGCTAGGATCGTCAGGGCAGGAACTTTGGCTGTAGTCTGTGTAGAGTTTCCTAACTCAGTTTATGTGAACCGTTGTACTGTAAGTATTATCATTATGTATTTTGTTTTCTTCTAAGTCAACGAGTTCTATTTTATATCATTAGATATAAGTATTGTGTGTGGGACTTGTATGTAATGATGAGAGGAGGGATATTACGTGGCGTGGGGTCGGTGAGTGCGCCACGCGGGCCGGTAGGCCTAATTCCCTCCTCCCTTCCTCCCTTTCAGCGCGTGGGAAGTTCTTTGTCAATCCCAGATTGAGAGAATATGACGTCATGATTGCCAGTGGGCGGTCCTTAAGTAGTTTGAGATATGCCGCTAGAGGGCCGAGTATAAAAAGAGAGGTTTTTGCCACCATGCTTCAGAACTCATCAGGCAAAGCGACCTCTCATATCCCTTGCAACTATCCATATTCTTCCGACTGATGTGAACTTTCTCTACTCTCTGAACAGCCTATCTTCTCCTCTTCTCGTCCCTTTATAACCTCAATGACCCCTTTGGTGCAGATTTAGTCAGCCAAAGTATTATCGCTTGAGTTCTCACGAGATAAGTGCCTGTTAGATAGCCTATTTTTGGAAGGGTTAACTAGAATAGGATTGATTGATGTTTATTGCACTCGTATATGTATTTCCCTGTGTACTATTATTCATGTTCCTGTTTTCTGCTGGTTTAGGTAATGCTAGACTGGGATAGGGTTCCTCGAGTTGTGATTTCCTATGAGTGCTAGGTTGGTTGAACCAGCACAATTGCAACGGAGACGTGGGAAGCCTAGGGGGTCTTTTTGATTGTGTACCGTGGGAGTTTAGCACTGTGTTGCGAGTGAGGGCTTTTGCCTGTGCCACCCAACACTGTGCTATCTCATTTGCTTGACTTTGAGAGGATCGCCAGGAGAGAACCAGATACTAGTGATCTGGATCTCTCAAGAGAGCATCCCGTCAATTAACGTAATTTGGCCGCACAGTCTTAAGGACCTCGCTAGGCTACGAGCCGCTTGCTCAGCCATTGTCTCTTAACCTTAGATATCCCAGCTAGACTTTGCTCGACCAGCAGATACAGTATAGTATTAAAGCTTCTCCTTATGTATATTATTGTTTAAGCACTATTGATTTCATGTGTGGCACGCTTAGCTACTTCAGAGATTAGTGGCCCACGAGCACAATCTTAGTAGGCTATTGCCAGTGCATTGTCGGAGTACTTCTTCTTAATGTTTGCCATATCCTATTGCTTATTCTTATTCTTATAATTCTTCTTATGTCAATTTAAAGCCTTTAATTACCAGTGAGTTATTCATTAAATTGCTGTTCAAAATCCGATACTTACTTCTTATGAGTATTCGAGAAGCATCTAACTTATCAGAAGATTCCTTGCTTGATGCTCGAGGACTATTGTTTAACGTAACGTAATAGTGCCGATCCGAAGTAGAGGGTGGAGGACTTCTTAAGTTCTTAGTTCAAGGGTGGATTACTTCGGCTTCGGCCAACACTATTCTTTAGTGTTGTAGTACTTTCTTCTTTGTTTGATTGTTGACCAGACTAGATAACTCCCGTCTTGCTATTAGTCTGTTGTGTGAAACGCTAGTACCGAGTTCTTGTATACCCCGTTATAGCAGATAGAACTCTGGAGGGTAGTGGCGTTTTTTGTTCGGCTGGCAGTACTCTGGGGTTGGGATCGTGTGTTTCCGTTGTGGCAGCGAGCCATACTCGAGTCCTGTGTAAGAGCCCTAGTGTACCCGAGTGCCCGGTCGTAACAAATGGCGACCTTGCTTAGGATTTTGTGAACAGTATAATTTTTTGCAGAGTTGTACAACATTTGTTTGTTCGTACTTTAGTGTACATATTGAAGAATATTTTTTTTTTGTAAGGCAATTAGGAGAGCATTTAAGAGACTCCAGTTAATTTAGTAATTAGTGCTTACATAAGGGAGTTTAACACTTTTGTCTCGAGAATTTTTTGGTGAACTTCAGTATGTCGGGCCCTAGTACTGACGAGGAGCGAGAGATGCTATTTGAGGAGGTGCCGTTAGTAACTAGTGAGGAGGATGCTAGACTTTTTGTGAGTAAGCAGTACCACGTGACGGAGGAGAGGCTGACTGGGGTGAATGTTTATGGCTTGCACCTGATAGCCAAGGTTTTGGGTCTATCCAATGTAGGAGGGATGTCCAAGGGGGAGCTGATTTCCTGGGTGTTGCGTGGGCGACATGGGGTTTCGGAGGAGAGGGCGTTTGGGGGGGTTCCTCCCCAGATCCCCTCTCACTCGACTCCCACAGTGCCGTCCACTCAGTTGCCGGAGGTTAGCACTCTCCCACAGAGGGATGAGAATTGGAAGATTGGAGTGCCCTCGGGCGGTGCGTATGGTGGTTCCCCAGTCCTTGCCCCCCCTCCTTCAGTAGTGGCAGTTCCCTCTTCCGGCCTGTCTCCTGAGATGATATTTAAACTCGAGCTTGCTAAAATTGAGATTGAGGCTAGGAAGCAGGAGGAGGAGATTGAGGCTGAGACCAGGAGGCGGGAGGATGAGACTAGGAAGCAGGAGATTGAGTCTAGGAAGCAGGAGAAGGAGATTGAGGCTGAGATTAGGAGGCACGAGGCTGAGCTTAGGTACGACTCAGAGAAATATTGTGCTCAAATAGATTTAGATAAGACTCGTGCAGAGTCGACAGGGATTCGGATGGGCCGTGAGGGCCAAGTAAGAGAACAGTCCTTGTCCCACTTAGTCAAATTGGTGCCGGCATTTAGTGAAACTGAAGTCACAGAATTTTTTAATCGTTTTGAGAAGAAGTGTAGGGAGCATAATTGGCCTGAAGAGAAGTGGGCAGCTCTAGTCTCCTCAAGACTTACGGGTAAGGGTCTGAAGGCTTATGATGCACTGCCTTTAGAGTCTTGCATTGACTACCCAGTATTGAAGAGAGCTGTCCTACGGGCATACGAGTTGCAACCAGAAACATATCGATTGAAGTTTCGGGGTGTTACAAAGACTAGGGAGGCGACCTTTCTTGAACATGCCCGGGACTTAAAAGATGCACTTGCTAACTGGACACGTTCTGAGAAAGCTGAGACGGCCGAACAGTTGACTGAGCTGTTTCTGCTCGAGCAGTTTTATAAGTGTACTGGTGCAGATATGACTTTAACTATTAAAGAAAAGAACCCTAAAACTCTACAGGAGGCAGCTGAGATGGCTGACCTCCGGCTATCATTAATTCGTGGGTGCGGGTCTGCCCAGCGTAGTGAGGCAGGTAACAAGGGGCGTGACACCCCACCCCCCCGAGTTAGTGATATACATTATGCAAACAAGTACAAGAGCTATGATACCAAGACTGACCACAAGACTAACACCGTCCCATTTAAGAAGGGGCCGGGCCCTTCCCAGTACCAAGGGAAGCCCAGAGGGGAGTTGGAGTGTTATCTTTGTCATGAAAAGGGGCACTTTGCAAGAGTCTGTCCTAGCAAACCACCTACAGCAGCTGTGTCTTTGGCCTGCAACATTGGTGTGTCTCCGAAGTCTTCTGAGTTTGCCCGGGGCAGTTCGTCAGAGGCTGAGGCACAGCCAATGCAGAAACACCTGAGAGGCTCGAACCCTGCTCAGGATGTTTTTTGCGACCATAGAGGACGGGGTTGCGTGATGTGGGCGGGGCGCAAGCATGGAGTAGAGGTCTTGCGTGATACAGGTGCTTCCCAGACTCTGATGAACAATTTGACTGGCTACCCTATAAATGCGGCTCGGGTGGTAGTGGTGCAGGGTATTAATGCAACTCGGTCATACCCGCTGGTGCGGTTGGAGTTGGAGGTGGATGGTGTGGCACGTGAATTGGATGTTGGGATTGTGGAGAAACTGCCAGTGGAGGGCGTCGACCTTCTTCTCGGCAACGACTTTGCAATGCCCGCTTCTGAGGTTCTACCCTTAGTCGTTGCCGAGAGGCCGGCCGACGTGAGTGGGGGAGAACAAGAGTGTGTCGAGCGGTGCCAGGCACAACCCATGGCGTGTGCTGTCACCCGAGCTCGGGCAACTAAAGTGTCACAGCCCAGTCCTCCATCTTCAGACCAGCAGAGGAACGATCAACAGGAGGAGGCTAAAGCTGGAGTTGGTTTTAAGAGTTTTGACTCGGCGGCTCTCCTGGGTGATTTAGTATTGGCACCTATGTTGGAGTCTGGAGAGGCCCCAGGACCTGTCACAGCTAGTGAGGAGGTAGGGCAGGAAGAGACTCCGGGGCAGCAACGTTGCACACGGAGAGAAAAAAGGGTTGCTCAGTTTGATATTGGGGAAGGACTTGGGTTGCTTCGGAAGCATCTAGACAGGTTGGTTCCCTCAGATATTTGTAAACTGCAGTTGGAGGATCCGGAAGTTCAGAAGTGTGGTAATGGTGCTGTCGAGATTAAACACGAGGACGGGGAAGCATGTCATGTGAACCTGTTGGAGGAGTTTGTGAGGCAACCACCTGAGCAGCCTACTGTCCCTGCGTTGGTCTGCCGCGGCCAAGGTGGAGAAGGAGAGGGGGGCAGTAGGGCACAGGTGGAGGAGAGTAGGGATTGTCATGTCTCGGCGAAGCAGTGGGCGGGGGACACGAGTCTGGTGGCTGTGGAAGCGCTAGAGCACCTGTCTGAGCAGCAGTGTGCAGCACTCCAGCACCAGCTCGGTTCATACCCCACTGGTCGTGCCGAGCCCCTGAGTCTCACAACTCGGGCGGTGCGAGATGTTCCGCAGGCAGGTCATGTGACTGTTAAAAGACCGTTAGCCTCGTTGTTTCGGTGGTTTAAGGTGGGCGACGAGGCCTTGGCATGGTTGCCAGGTCAGGGTCGACCCATGGCTGCCAAGGGTGGTGGTCAAAAGGAGGACATTGAGCAGATTGGTAGGGTCGGCTGTGGTATCGCAGTGCCCGGTCGTCACATAGCCTCCCAATGCTGCTCTAGTCTAATGCAACAGCCCTACCACAGACCGACTGTATCTGGCCATGTCGCTAAAAGCGGTGATGCTGCGCAGGCAGATGTCGTCACAAGGAATGTGGGGGTGCGCATGTACGGTATCGGCGGGGAAGCCTTAGCTATAATGAACTGTGGGAGTGACTGCACGGGTGGTACTGATTGTCCCTCTCATGACCTGGCTGTTCTAGGGACGAAGGTGGAGAAGGAGGGAGACTACAGGTTAGAAGCTGCGGTCTCGGCTGGGTTGTGGGAGGGCACAAGGCATGTTGTTCGTGGAGACAGTGCAAGGCAGTTATTTACTAGGCTATGGCAGTACTTTCGCATGTTTGTTGCTTCTCCAGGCCTGAGGTACGGGGTAGAATCCGACATGCAGGCTGGAGATAGTGCAAGGCTCAGTTTAATTCCCTGCCGTATAAATCCTGCTCGACAGCCTATGGTGCAAGCAGAGCTGGATTACGTGTGGACGAAGGATCTGAGGGATAAGGAATGTCGTGAGTGGTCGTTGCGTGTAACTTTGTCCGAGCGCGCTAAAGAGGTATGTGGTTTTGTTGTGGACGGGAGTACCTACCAGTGCAATGTTATGCCCTACGGACTTAAGAATGCACCAGCAACGTGTCAGAGCCTGATGAATGAAAGTGAAAAGGACAATGATGCGCTGGGGCATTTCGAGATCTATGTTCCAGCCTATGGTCCGGTCGGTGTAGTTTACCCAGATCATTACCCTCTCAAGATCTTGGACCCGTTTCACAATCGGAATATGAGGCTGACCAGGTGGTCACTAAGGTTATTGGTATATAACCTGGACATAAGCCATATTGCCGGTTGTGACAACGAGGTTGCATGTGGTCGTTCAGGGGTATATGATCCTGGGTAAATTGACACACGGGTAGCCTCCTGCTTTGGTTTGAGTAGTATTTTGCGCTTGGTGCTTGTTGGCTCGCGGTTGTAGCCCAGCGTATTGGGTCGTAAAGCAGGATAGTTGAGCGTTTGGTATAGAAGAAAAATAGGCTGCCCTTATAGTGCAGCCGGGAAAAAACATATTAAAATATAAAAATCATATAAAAAGCTCTTTCTTTTTGATGAAGATAATTGTATAAGTTTGTCATAGCCTATAAAGTGTTTGAGTAGTCCACGAACTATCAAACGGCTGAGCTGCTGTAAGCTCGCTCTGGGAGCATGATATTATGTCTTTTACTATTGTTGGGAGGAGTTATGAAATGTGATTTTTTTTTTTTTATAAGATGTGTTTTAGTGATAAACTCAGCGTTGTTTTAGTGCCATGCGGTCGCTGGGTGTGAGGGGTTTGATGGGGTTCTGTATATCAGATTTTAGCTCAGGGTTGAGCAAGTAAAATCTTGGGGGGAGGTGTGACGCATGTCGAGTATGAGCATGCTGTACAGAACGCCCAGTCAGGCCCCACTCTCGCTAGGATCGTCAGGGCAGGAACTTTGGCTGTAGTCTGTGTAGAGTTTCCTAACTCAGTTTATGTGAACCGTTGTACTGTAAGTATTATCATTATGTATTTTGTTTTCTTCTAAGTCAACGAGTTCTATTTTATATCATTAGATATAAGTATTGTGTGTGGGACTTGTATGTAATGATGAGAGGAGGGATATTACGTGGCGTGGGGTCGGTGAGTGCGCCACGCGGGCCGGTAGGCCTAATTCCCTCCTCCCTTCCTCCCTTTCAGCGCGTGGGAAGTTCTTTGTCAATCCCAGATTGAGAGAATATGACGTCATGATTGCCAGTGGGCGGTCCTTAAGTAGTTTGAGATATGCCGCTAGAGGGCCGAGTATAAAAAGAGAGGTTTTTGCCACCATGCTTCAGAACTCATCAGGCAAAGCGACCTCTCATATCCCTTGCAACTATCCATATTCTTCCGACTGATGTGAACTTTCTCTACTCTCTGAACAGCCTATCTTCTCCTCTTCTCGTCCCTTTATAACCTCAATGACCCCTTTGGTGCAGATTTAGTCAGCCAAAGTATTATCGCTTGAGTTCTCACGAGATAAGTGCCTGTTAGATAGCCTATTTTTGGAAGGGTTAACTAGAATAGGATTGATTGATGTTTATTGCACTCGTATATGTATTTCCCTGTGTACTATTATTCATGTTCCTGTTTTCTGCTGGTTTAGGTAATGCTAGACTGGGATAGGGTTCCTCGAGTTGTGATTTCCTATGAGTGCTAGGTTGGTTGAACCAGCACAATTGCAACGGAGACGTGGGAAGCCTAGGGGGTCTTTTTGATTGTGTACCGTGGGAGTTTAGCACTGTGTTGCGAGTGAGGGCTTTTGCCTGTGCCACCCAACACTGTGCTATCTCATTTGCTTGACTTTGAGAGGATCGCCAGGAGAGAACCAGATACTAGTGATCTGGATCTCTCAAGAGAGCATCCCGTCAATTAACGTAATTTGGCCGCACAGTCTTAAGGACCTCGCTAGGCTACGAGCCGCTTGCTCAGCCATTGTCTCTTAACCTTAGATATCCCAGCTAGACTTTGCTCGACCAGCAGATACAGTATAGTATTAAAGCTTCTCCTTATGTATATTATTGTTTAAGCACTATTGATTTCATGTGTGGCACGCTTAGCTACTTCAGAGATTAGTGGCCCACGAGCACAATCTTAGTAGGCTATTGCCAGTGCATTGTCGGAGTACTTCTTCTTAATGTTTGCCATATCCTATTGCTTATTCTTATTCTTATAATTCTTCTTATGTCAATTTAAAGCCTTTAATTACCAGTGAGTTATTCATTAAATTGCTGTTCAAAATCCGATACTTACTTCTTATGAGTATTCGAGAAGCATCTAACTTATCAGAAGATTCCTTGCTTGATGCTCGAGGACTATTGTTTAACGTAACGTAATAGTGCCGATCCGAAGTAGAGGGTGGAGGACTTCTTAAGTTCTTAGTTCAAGGGTGGATTACTTCGGCTTCGGCCAACACTATTCTTTAGTGTTGTAGTACTTTCTTCTTTGTTTGATTGTTGACCAGACTAGATAACTCCCGTCTTGCTATTAGTCTGTTGTGTGAAACGCTAGTACCGAGTTCTTGTATACCCCGTTATAGCAGATAGAACTCTGGAGGGTAGTGGCGTTTTTTGTTCGGCTGGCAGTACTCTGGGGTTGGGATCGTGTGTTTCCGTTGTGGCAGCGAGCCATACTCGAGTCCTGTGTAAGAGCCCTAGTGTACCCGAGTGCCCGGTCGTAACAGGATATATACTAAGGAAAAGCCGGCCGGCCGGCTGCTGCCAGCCGGTTTCTAAACGGCTGGGCAGCCGACACGCACGCATGCCCGCACGTGGCTACTATGCAGAAGCGTCACAATACTATTTAATTGGTGTGAACTATAAGAGGGATGGACTACAGCTCGATACATGTATGATGAGTAACACATAGTTCTATAATAGTTTCAGGCTACTAGAAACACGTATTAACTGTCAAGGATAAGTATATAAACACTTAAAAAACACAGTTTATATACAGTATATACTGTATATATATATATATATATATATATATATATATATATACAGTATATTATATTGTGACGCACCCAGTGCGTGGCAACGCAACCTGATTGTACTCCTTGGTACTCCACTGTACCGCCCGTACCACTGTACCGTGCTGGCTGCCTATATTGAGTGTGACAACGTATAACTATGTTCTTTGTATCTCTGCAAAGGTCTTGTCATGTGCTAACCAGTGGTGGGTTTTGTTTTAAGCCATGTCGAGACCTTCCATTTAATATGTAGTATCAATAGAGAAGTTGATAGATAAGACAATGGGAGTTCAGAG
>JBAKBP010013436.1:0-22500 GCA_037953745.1 Lithodes maja
CGTGCTCTACACTTACTCAGGATAGATTCCAAAATAGTTTCACCTGACAAACTCGCGTCCAGTTTTAGTCCGAGATATTTAACTTGTGACACTGTTGTTATAGGAATATCATTACAGTTGACCGAGAAGCCCACAATGTCTTTCAGTTTGCGTTTTGTTCCACATAAGATGGCTTCCGTCTTGCCCAGGTGAAGAGATAGTCTATTGTCCACTAGCCATTCACTACATGTTTCTAGTTCTTTTGAAAGTGAAGCGGCAATACTTATTGGGTCTTTTCCTGAAACCAGAAGCGCGCTGTCGTCTGCATACAGTAATAATTTACATGAGACGCTCAGTTCCATGTCGTTCACATAACAGAGAAAGAGTAAGGGACCTAGGATGTTTCCCTGCGGGACCCCACAGTTAATTGGCATAGGATCAGATATATTATCATCAATTTTGACTCTTTGGGTTCTACCACTAAGATAAGATTTAAACCAGTTCACAGACCCTATGCCCATTGCTTGTAGTTTATTACATAGGATATCATGGTCTACTGTGTCAAACGCTTTTTGTAGATCAAGAAGAACCATACCGGTGTAGTTACCTTTAGACATTTCTTTACGAATGTGATCCGTTAAGTGGATGAGACAGGAGTCTGTCGAGTACATGCATCTGAAACCTGATTGAAACTTATAGAATAGATCATTTTGTTTGAGGTAGTGTTCAATTTGGGTGTATACCGCTCTTTCAAGGATTTTTAGATACAATACATAATATGCTAACTGGTCTGTAGTTGCCAACTTCTAGTTTATTTCCTTTCTTAAATAGAGGGGTTACAATAGCTTCCTTCAGTTCAGCAGGTACAGTGTTGGTGTTAATTGACAAGTTGATGATGTGGGTTAGGGGGCCTGCTATACCAATGGCACCATCTCGTAGAAATTTGGTAGGAATTTTGTCTGGTCCTGTGCTTTTATGTACATTTAGGTTAGACAGCTCGTCAAAAGTGTATTTTGGTGTAACATTTTGCAATCCAAATGTGTTGGGTGTATGTCTTTTTCTCTGTAGAAATTACGAAAGGTGGCTGTTGTTGTCGTGTATTTATTGAGAGGTTGAGGTAGGTTCTGTGCAAGTGTGTTTGCTATGGAAGTGAAGAAGGAGTTGAAGTAGGTTGAAATTTGTCGTTTATCGTGGCAAACCTGATCATTAATGGTGAGAGCAATATTAGTGTTAGACGAATCCCTTGTCTTGTTGCTGTAGCCTGTTGTTTTTAGGTGCCTGCATAGTTTCTTTGGGTTATTCTGATATTCCTCTGCCTTATTGTGAAAATAATTAGTTTTCGCCGATTTCATTTTCCTACTTAGTTTATTCCTGGCCCTGTTGAACTCATGTTTCAGACCTTGATCCTGTCTATGTTTCGCAAGCATTTTTAACAGATTGTCTCTGTGTTCCAGATGGTGTAGTATGTCGATCCATGGGTCTGACCTTGCTTTAATTCGTATGTCTTTCAGAGGAGCTATTTCGTCTAGGATGTTTGTGATGATGGTTCTGAAGCCAACCCATGCGTCATTAACGTTTGTACTTCCAAACACTGGAGACCAGTCTGTATTCCATAAGATGTCCAGAAATGTTTCTTTATTGTAGTTTCTGAGTGACCTTATTTTGATAACCTTGTGATTCTGTAGGGTAATTTTTGTTGTTTTCCGTGTGCAATATGTGATGAAGTGATCACTTATGCCAATCTGTATAACCCCTGATTGGGATATTTTGTCCTCTCTGTTACAGTTTATGTGGTCTATTATTGTGGCAGTGTTCTCAGAGATACGTGTGGGGGTTGTGATGAGTTGTTTGTGATTGTGCATTGTCAGTATATGCCTATATTCTCGTACAAGCCTATTATTTCGTTGTTTGTAACACAGGTTAAAATCCCCTAGTATGATGGATTCATTCCGAGGGTCGAGTGATGACAAAGTTCATTCAAATTTGGTCAAGAATTGTGTGTCGTCTGGTGGCCTATAGCATACCCCAATTGTGATGGGTCTTGTCCTCGGCAGGTGTAGGTCGATCCACAGAGCTTCGTGATTTTCTACATGGAGGTCGGTCCTAGTTGTGTGTGTGAGGTTGTTTTTTACATACAGACATACTCCTCCCCCATGCCTATTGCGATCATTCCTAACCATATTGAAACCTTGAATGTTTATTTCACCATCGTTTATACTTGAATCCAGCCAGGTTTCTGTGATTGCAATTATTGAAGCTTTGGCCTTATTAGCTAGCAAGTTTATTTCTGACAATTTATGGTACATTGATCTGGCGTTAATGTGGATAAGATGGAGCCCTTTGTTGGTGAACACTCTGTATTCATCTTTGATTTTGAATGTGCCCTGGCTGGATTCTGAGTTGTTAATACTTGGATCATTTACATTAATATTCGGTAATGAATGCAAGGCACACTTATTGCAAAGGAATTCCCGTTCTTCACTGTTGGTCTTCTTAGAGATGCACTTCATGTGAGCTACATGTTTACACTTTACACAGTTTTGGATCTTCTGACGTCGTGTTATGAGTGATTCACAAATAAAACAAATGGTTTCGCGGTGTTGTACAGCTGAGTTCCTACATTTAACACATTCAACTTCGTTTCTACTGTTAACGTAAGTACATCGGTTATGAACAATTTCATTACAACTGTTGCATTGTGAAAGTGAACTCCTATTGTTGAAACCAATATTACAGAAACAGAAACAAGTCAAGAATGTTGGGCCGATCTCCGATGCGATCCGGGATACGGGTGGGTTGCTGAACTAACTGCTCTAGGTCATTTAGGATAGAAAAGACGTAGGCTTATTCACCAGATGGGTCCTCCTTTTAGGAGTAGTGTGTCAAAGGTTCTGGAGACGAAAACAAACCAAATAAATATTAAAAATTCTAGCGGTGCAAGAGCCACTGTAGTCAGTAGCGGAAATCTGGCAGGTTCACTTTGTTCATTTAGGCTCTGCTAACAACTTTGATTGACCACTTGCGAGTTTCAAGCTATAAGGAAGTTGGAGCCGTAAACATAGCTATTAAACAAAAATGCAATAGCAATGTAGCAAGGAGCAAGGTATACGAAGGGCTTGGGCTAGACAGCAAACCATTCTCTATATCCTCCTACTATCTATCCTCAAATCAAAGCCAAAGGTGGATGTTGCGTGTATGTACGCAACAATCTTACTTGCTCTCGTGTTCCCAACTTTGACTCTTCTGAATTCTCAACTATCTGGCTTAAGCTATCTTGTCACTCTCACTAAATATATATGTGTTGTTTATCTCTCCCCTAATTCTACTGAATATCCAAAATTCTTTGACTATCTTACTTCTAAAGTGGAACACATTCTATCCATCTCTCCCTTCTCTGAAATCTCCATCTTAGGAGATTTCAATGTTCTCCACCACCACTGGCTCTCCTCTAATTTAACTGACCAACCTGGTGAACAAGTCTACATCTTTAAGATCCTAAATGACCTAGAACAGTTAGTTCAGCAACCCACCCGTATCCTGGATCGCCCTGGAGATCGACCCAACATCCTCAACTTATTTGTAACCTCTAATCCTTCTGCTCATATTGTAAACCTTCTCTCTCAGTTGAGCTCCTCCGATCATAACCTTATCTCCGTCACCTGTCCTGTCTCTCCAGTACGGCACTCTGACCCCCCCAGCCGGTGACACTTGTGGCACTTTGGCACTGCCGACTGGAAGGCTCTATGGCAGTACTTCTTTGATTTCCCATGGAATTATTTTTTCTTCCGTGGCCGGGGACCCTCGGAGAGTGCCAAGCGCATTACGGAGGTAATCCTTTCGGGCATTTTTTGTTTTTTCCATGTGGATGAGGGAGACAAAAGGCAGAACTGCCTGTAACGAGTGCCTCCCCCAGTTGAAAGAGTGACAGGGCCAAAATCAAGGAACGTTCGGGCTAAAAATGCCTGAACACACAGAGTTTGAAGCAATTTAAGTCATTGGATGAGGGGAAGATGGATTCAGGGAGAGAGTTCCAGAGCCCAGCTGTTGAATAGGAGGAGGTTTGAGAATATTGTTTCACTCTTGGATTGGAGAGTTGCACAAAGTAGGGATGGGATTGTGTTGCAAGACGGGTGCTACGTACTCTACGTAGAGGAGGTGGTATACACAGAGAGCTCTGAGGAACATTGATTATTGTAATAGCGGTAAAATAGCGAGAGAGATGCAACATTGCGGCGAAGAGAGAGAGATTGCAAAGAGTCAGCGAGTGGACGCGAGTTAAAGAGACGAAAGGCTTTCTTTTCTACTTTGTCGAGAAGTGCTACGTGAGAGGATCCTCCCCAAACATGCGATCAATACTCAATGCATGGATGCACTGTGCCCCTGTACAGAGCAAGAGGCTGTGCAAGGGTAAAGAACCCCCGGAGGCATTTGAGCACACCCAGCTTTTAGGAAACTGTTTTAGCAAGGGTGGTAATATGGTCTTTCCAAGTGAGACCAGGAGAGAAAGAGAATCCTAGAATACTGAGAGAAGATGAAGGATTGATTTGTGTATTCTTGAAATATAAGGGATAGTCCTGTGAGAGTTCTCTATGGGTAGATAAATGGAGAAATTGGGTTTTGGAAGCATTGAAAGTAACAAGATTTTCTCTCCTCCAAATGGAAATGGTTGATAGGTCAGAATTTAAGAGTTTTATGGCATCTTCGCGTGATTTTTTGAGTGCTTGCTTGTTGGGGGGTTCTGGAAAACTAGTTGAGTAGTGCAAGGTATAGTCATCAGCATATGAATGGATAGGACTGGAGGTACAGTTGAGAAGATCATTAAAGAATATTAGAAAGATAATTGGAGATAGGACAGAACCCTGAGGAACACCAGAGTTGATAGGTTGAGGAGGTGAACGATGGGTGTCCATAACTGCAGCTATGGAACGGCCAGAAAGGAAATTCGAGATAAAGGCTCAGATAGAGGGATAGAAACCGAAGGAGGGTAGTTTAGAAATTAGAGATTTGTGCCAGACTCTATCAATAGCCTTTGATATGTCTAGCGCAATAGAAAAGGTCTCCCCAAAGTCCCGCAAGGAGGATGACCAAGAGTTAGTAAGATATGAATATGATATGGAAGTATACATCCCATTCTCTTTCTTTCAGACTAACTCACAACAATCTTGGTTTACTCACGCTTGTTCTACTGCTGTTCGCAATAAAGAGGAAGCATTCAAACGGTACCGTCGCCTTCAAACTCAAGAATCCCGTACTTTATATGTCTCTGCCCGGAATCAAACCAAATCTGTTCTTCGACTCGTCAAAAACTCTTTCGTCAATAACAAATGCTCTGAAATGTACAACTCAAGCTGTTCCCAAGCTTTTTGTCCTCCAACAATTTCACTTCCTCGTCTTTTCCTCTCCTCTTCCACTCTGATGGTGCCGGTGCCACCATCACCTCTTCCTCTGACAAAGCTGAATTCTTCGCTCAAACTTTCACTAAAAACTCCACCTTGGATGATTCCGGTGCTATTCCTCCCTCTCCACCCTCTTCTCACTTATTTATGCTTAATATCATCATCTCTTCTAAAGATGTACTCTCGGCCCTCTCTGGACATAAAATTAAGAAGGCGTACGGACCGGATGGTGTTCCTCCTGTTGTACTCAAAAACTGTGCTTCCGTGCTGACTCCCTGCCTAGGCAAACTCTTTGGGCTCTGTCTATCCTCTAACGTCTTTCCTTCATGCTGTAATTTGCTCTTATTCAACCTATCCAAGAGGAGGGTGACCACTCTCAACCATCCAACTATCGTCCAATTGCTCTCAATTTTTGCATCTATAAAGTTTTTGAAACTATTCTTAACTCAAAATGTCTTAAGCATTTCTCTTCTCATAATCTACTCTCAGATCCCCAGTACGGTTTCCTTAAGGGCCGCTCTACTGGTGATCTTCTTTGCATATCATACTAACTCTTGGTCATCCTCCTTTCGGGACTTCGGTGAGACTTTTTCTATTGCTCTAGGCATATCGACAGCCTTCGATAGAGTCTGGCACAAATCTTTAATTTTCAAACTATCTTCCTTCGGTTTCTATCCCTCTATCTGTGCCTTTGTCTCTAATTTCCTTTCAGACCGCTCCACAGCTGCTTTTGTGGACGGCCATCGTTCACTTCCTCAACCTATCAACTCCGGTGTTCCTCAGGGTTCTGTCCTGTCTCCAATTCTCTTTTTAATATTTATCAATGATCTCCTCAACTGTACCTCTAGTCCTATCGACTCATATGCTGATGACTGTACCTTACAGTATTCAACTAGTTTTTCCCATCAGCCCAGCATGCTAGCACTCCTAATCAAATATGGCGAGGCTATAGAATGCCTATCTTTTGATCTTTCAATTTTTTCTGATTGGGGCAGAGAAAATCTTGTTGTTGTTGTTCCTGTTCCCTAAGCTGCCTGGCCGAACAGCCCCGAGTCCCTGAGGAAAGCCATGGCCACGATCGGGCTTTCCCACAGAGCTCTCATTGAGTGTAGATTGTGTTGTTGGCGTAAGTGGTTGTGTGAAATGCAGTCTTCTATGATGTGTTTAATGGTATGGGGTGCTGTGTTATAATAATAATAGTTCTTAAAGCTAGCGCATGCTAAGCTAGCTAAGGATAGCTCAATAAGGCCGATTAGGCGTATTTCCATTGGGGTCCTGTACTACTACCCCATCCCTTTGCTCATGAGGGATGGTAACGACTCAGTGCTTGTGAAAAATCTTTAATGCGCCGAGCGTGGGCGCGAACCCGGGCCTTCTGGGTGGAAGTCCGAGACGCTAGTCACTACACCAAGCGAGCCATTACATCCCGGGCAGGCGTCGACAACGGAGTCATACAGTCTCTTTTGATAGCTCAGGAGAGCTGGATGGTGTCCGCATATCAGCCAGGCCAGGTGGACTCTGTCCTCGCGAGGAAGGGAGGATTCGGAAGGATGGATTTCGGGAGGTCGTGCTTGCAGCTGCGTGTTGTCTGTGAGTGAGTGGATGGATCGGCGAGAGATATGAGTATGGATGTGCTTCTGGAAGTTGGTTCGGGGTGGGCAGGGAGGGAGAAAGGACAGTAATTGTGTGTGATACCGTGTGCTGGGTGTTGTTTTGATATTTCTTGGTGTCTGTGGGTGTGTTGCCATGTAGTTTAGTGGGTGGTCTTGGTTCGTGGAGGCTGCTGCCAGGAATTGAGTGCCTCTCATGTTCAGATGTTCTTTGACTTTGAGGATTTTGGTTTCTTGATGTAGGTGATCTGTGGGTGCAGTAGCTGTGCAGCCTGTATTGATCTTCAGGGCTTTGTTTTGAATAGTCTGTAAGGTCTTATGATGTGTTTCAGCTAGGTTAGAAGCCCAGGCTGGGCTTGCGTATTCCATCACTGATCTTATGTATTGTTTATATACTGTGGTGGTAGTTTCTTTGTTGTGTCCAAATTTTATGTGAGCAAGTGACCTGAGGGCGTTAAGTCTGGGTGTCAGTTTCTTTTTAATGTTTGTGGTGTGCTGTTTGAATGTCATATGAGTATCATATGTTACTCCTAGGATTTTGGGTGTGTGTGTATGTGTTAGGGGTGTGTTGTTTATGGTGAGTTGAGGGATGTATTCGTGTTCTCCTGTCCAGCTTGTGAGCAGGGTTGCGGTGGATTTGGCTGGGGCTAGATTAAGTCTGTTTGTAGTGCACCAGCTATGTAGTGTGTTGAGATAGGGTTGAAGGAGATCTGATGCTCTTTTTGGGTCATGGTGTGTGCATGTGAGTGTTATGTCATCTGCATAGGAGGCTAAGTTTATTTGGGGCGTATTGGGTGTAGTTATATTGTGCATGTACAGATTGAAGAGTGCGGGCGATAGGATGGATCCTTGTGGGACTCCGTTTGGAAAGTTTCTGATTTGAGATGACTGACCGGCAAAAGATACGTGTGCACATCTGCCTGCTAGGAAGTTGGCCAGCCACCTTTTTGTGTTGTTGTGCATGTTTGTGTTGTAGATTTTGTTTGTTAGGTTGTGGCAGGGGATGGCATCGAAGGCTTTACTAATGTCGAGTGTGGCTAATAGTGATCTGTGTGGTGGTCTAGCGGAGTTGATGCCGTCAAAAGCTCTTTGTGTAAGGTCTGTGAGAAGAGTGTTTGTGGAGTGCAGTGGCCTAAAGCCATGTTGTGTTGGAGCTAGGGGTAGGTCGGGTGTAATTAGTTGTAATACTAGGCGTTCCATGACTTTGGAGGGGGTGCAAAGGAGTGTGATGGGGCGGCGCGAGGAGGGTAGCGTGGGGTCTTTGTTGGGTTTGGGGAATGTGGTGATGATACCATGCTTCCAAATGTCTGGTATTGTGTTGTGTGAATAACTGTAGTTTGATATGTTAGTGAGTGCTTGTATGCCTTGTGGTCCCAGGTGTCTGAGGTGTATGTTGCTTATGTTGTCTAGGCAACAAGCGGGTGAGTGCTTGAGATTGTTGATGATATGGTTTGTCTGGTGATTGGTGAAGGGTGTATAGTCAGGGTCTGTGGGGAATTGTCTCTTACGTCAGATGACACGTCGGTCGTCTTTGTGAGGTTTTAGGTGGCTGACATGTGAGAAGTGATTGATGAGTGTTTGCTTGTAGTTTACATGAAGGAGTAGAGTCTGTTGTTGTGATGCTGTTTAGTGTTTTGTTGTTGTTGTTGTTGTTCCCTAAGCTGCCTGGCCGAACAGCCCCGAGTCCCTGAGGAAGGCCATGGCCATGATCGGGATTTCCCACAGAGCTCTCATTGAGTGTAGATTGTGTTGTTGGCGTAAGTGGTTGTGTGAAATGCAGTCTTCTATGATGTGTTTAATGGTATGGGGTGCTGTGTTACATCCTGGGCAGGCGTCGACAACGGAGTCATCCAGTCTCTTCTGATAGCTCAGGAGAGCTGGATGGTGTCCGCATCTCAGCCTGGCCAGGTGGACACTGTCCTCGCGAGGAAGGCAGGATTCGGAAGGATGGATTTCAGGAGGTCGTGCATGCAGCTGCGTGTTGTCTGTGAGTGAGTGGATGGATCGGCGAGAGATATGAGTATGGATGTGCTTCTGGAAGTTGGTTCGGGGTGGGCAGGGAGGGAGAGAGGACAATAATTGTGTGTGATACTGTATGCTGGGTGTTGTTTTGATATTTCTTGGTGTCTGTGGGTGTGTTGCCATGTAGTTTAGTGGGTGGTCTTGGTTCGTGGAGGCTGCTGCCAGGAATTGAGCGCCTCTCATGTCCAGATGGTCTTTGACTTTGAGGACTTTGGTTTCCCGATGTAGGTGATCTGTGGGTGCAGTAGCTGTGCAGCCTGTAATGATCTTCAGGGCTTTGTTTTGAATAGTCTGTAAGGTCTTATGATGTGTTTCAGCTAGGTTAGAAGCCCAGGCTGGGCTTGCGTATTGCATCACTGATCTTATGTATTGTTTATATACTGTGGTGGTAGTTTCTTTGTTGTGTCCAAATTTTGTGTGAGCAAGTGACCTGAGGGCGTTAAGTCTGGGTGTCAGTTTCTTTTTAATGTTTGTGGTGTGCTGTTTGAATGTCATATGAGTATCATATGTTACTCCTAGGATTTTGGGTGTGTGTGTATGTGTTAGGGGTGTGTTGTGAGTTGAGGGATGTATTCGTGTTCTCCTGTCCAGCTTGTGAGCAGGGTTGCGGTGGATTTGGCTGGGGCTAGATTAAGTCTGTTTGTAGTGCACCAGCCATGTAGTGTGTTGAGATAGGGTTGAAGGAGATCTGTTGCTCTTTTTGGGTCATGGTGTGTGCATGTGAGTGTTATGTCATCTGCATAGGAGGCTAAGTTTATTTGGGGCGTATTGGGTGTAGTTATATCGTGCATGTACAGATTGAAGAGTGCGGGCGATAGGACGGATCCTTGTGGGACTCCGTTTGGAAAGCTTCTGATTTGAGATGACTGACCGGCAAAAGATACGTGTGCACATCTGCCTGCTAGGAAGTTGGCCAGCCACCTTTTTGTGATGTTGTGCATGTTTGTGTTGTAGATTTTGTTTGTTAGGTTGTGGCGGGGGATGGCATCGAAGGCTTTACTAATGTCGAGTGTGGCTAATAGTGATCTGTGTGGTGGTCTAGCTGAGTTGATGCCGTCGAAAGCTCTTTGTGTAAGGTCTGTGAGAAGAGTGTTTGTGGAGTGCAGTGGCCTAAAGCCATGTTGTGTTGGAGCTAGGGGTAGGTCGGGTGTAATTAGTTGTAATACTAGGCATTCCATGACTTTGGAGGGGGAGCAAAGGAGTGTGATGGGGCGGTGCGAGGAGGGTAGCGTGGGGTCTTTGTTGGGTTTGGGGAATGTGATGATGATACCATGCTTCCAAATGTCTGGTATTGTGTTGTGTGAATAGCTGTAGTTTGATATGTTAGTGAGTGCTTGTATGCCTTGTGGTCCCAGGTGTCTGAGGTGTATGTTGCTTATGTTGTCTAGGTTGTTAGTGTTTTGTAGAGTCTTTTGGGGTTTGTTTTGTGATCAAGTGTTTGTAGGAAGTTATTCCAATTTAGTTTTTGTTGTTCTTGTATTTTGTTGTTAGTCTGGGTGTTGAGTGCTTGGATTTGTTGTGTGATGTCTTGTGTGTGGGTTGCTGGGGAGTGTTTCAGTATGTCGCATTGTCTGATGAGGTGAGATGAGAAAATCTTGTTACTTTCAATGCCTCCAAGACTCAGTTTCTCCCTCTATCTCTCCATCACAATCTTCCACAAGACTATCAACTATTCTTCAACAACACACAACTCAACCCTTCATCTTCTCTCAACATTCTAGGTGTATCTTTTTCATCTGACCTTTTTTATCACTCTTTCTAAAACAGCTTCCCAAAAGTTAGGTGTGTTCAACTGTCCACGTGGGTTTTTCACCCCCACACAGCTTCTTGCTCTGTATCGGGGCACAGTGCCTCCCTGTATGAAGTATTGTTCAAAAGCATTTTCTTCAGAGCGAGTGTGAGGCACCCGCCTTTCAACACAGTCCTATTCCTATTCTGTCCAGCTCTCCAACCCAAGAATTGGCAAATTTTCTCAGTCTTTCTTCTACTCAACAAGTGAACTCTGGAACTGTCTCCCTCAATAAATTTATCCTTCATCCTATGACATAGACTGCTTTAAACTTCGTGTGTCCAGGCATTTTGACTCCAACGTCCCTTGAATTTGGCTCTGTCACTCTTTTAACTTTGGGGGAGACACTCGCTACAGGCATCCTGCCTTTTGTTTCCTCCATACACATAGAAAATCAAATCTGGCTTCTTTAATAAATACTCCATAAAATCAGTATATTAAGGGTAGGTTTTTAGTTTGGTCCCTAGATATCCATCAAGCTTAAGATTACACCCCCTTGAGCCCCTTTCAAGATAAATTTGTACATTTTTCGGTAGAAAAATTTCCCGGCTGAAAGCCGGTTCCTCTTAAATTACAGGCTCGCTATCGCTCGCCAGGATAAAATCGACACCTAAATGGCACGAAAGGTCTTAAAATTGACAGAAATGGGTCGAAGGTTCTTAAAATCGTCAAAATAATGGGGCGAACGTCTTAAAATTAGAAAAACAATGGGGCTAAACATGAGGGAGAAAGGAGTCAAGAAAAAAATCCCTCAAGTGGAATTCCCCCCCCCCCCCCCTATTAACGACGCCTTATCTCACTATGATCGCCGTATCCTAAATGGCCACATCGTAATTCTAGCACCAATAATACTCCATATCAGTCATAAGCGTAGGTTTTATAACTTACGACGCACTAGTTTATATATGTGTAGGTAAGTTATGACGTCGTGGCAAGGAATATACCTGTTAATTGGCTGGTTTGTTATGCCCCTCAACCGCTGTCGGGAATAGGGTAATGATCCCGACAGTTTTAGGTCCAATAGGACATTTGAATTTGGCGGTATCGTATCGCTTGTACGATTTCGGCTGGTTCTTTGTGTATTGTAGTTTCTTCGTAAGTTAGGTTAAATATTAACTGTAAGGTATAAATATCTACATCAGCTCTAGATGTATTATGAAACCAAGTTATGGGTTATAATTATTATGAGCCGGCAGCCATATGTAATTTCGCAAAGCGATCGGACGCCGGCCCTTGAGTCTCTCAATCAACACCATACAACCAACATCTCCTCCCCCGGCTCTGACTCAACCCACAGTTCACCATGTGCTACAAATATTAATCTACAACAATATTAACAACAGTCCCACATCACCAGTCCTCTAAGCTAAGTTCATTGTATCGATATTGTATTATGTGAACATTCCTACACGTCATGCAATTGAATTAGCCGCGTGTGTGGGGGACTGGATTACACCCATCGAATACCTCGTTGGTAATTATATTATAACTATTTGTTTGGATGTTTCATGCACCAGTGATATACAATTTAACCTTTTTATCTAAATTCCCGACAACCGCCTTTTGGTCGATTTTTTGTTTTGTTTTCATTTATTAATTATTTTGCTAGTTTACTCCATAGACCTCCATCAAACGTTAAAGAAAAACCATCCATTAGATCCAGATCCCCCTTCTAGATAAATTTGTACATTTTTCGGTAGAAAATGTCAGCTTAGGAAGGATCTACAGTAGTTAAAATGGTTGGTTGAGAGAATTTAAAGCCTTATTATTACTAAAGGTCCTTCCTAATGTCAATAAAATCGTCTAAGAGTTTCCAGATTATAATGAAAAGGACGTCACCGGTACTGTATGTGGATTAAGGGGAGGTATTTAGTTTGTACCCTAAACCTCCATCAAGCTTAAAAATTACACTCCCTTGACCCCCTTCAAGATAAATTTGTAAAAAATTTCGGTAGAAAAATGTCCCGGGCCGAAGGCCGTTTCCTCTTACATTACAGGCTCGCTATAGCTCGCCAGGAAAAAATCGACACCTAAATGGTACGATATGTCTAAAAATTGACAGAAATGGGGCGAAAGTTCTTAAAATAGCCAAACTAATGGGGCAACCGTCTTAAAATCTCAATAGCAGTGGAGTTAAACATGAGGGAGAAAAGGGGGTTAAGAAAATAATCCCTCAAGTGGAAATCTCTCCTTAAACAAAGTAATCTATAATTACCTGCCAAGACGTCGGATCAGATAACGTTATAGCCAAGGTAAGTTAACTTGTGTTGGTGGTGTCCCGAGTTCGAATCCCGGTAGGAACCATACGTTTGTATTAATGTATTAGAGTGCATTGGGGTTTGTAATGGAGGATTAATGTTAAGGGGGTGATTTCCACTTGAGGGATTTTTTTTCTGGACCCCTTTCTCCCTCATGTTTAGCCCCATTGCTTTTGAAATTTTAAGACCTTTCGTGCCATTAAGGTGTCGATTTTTTCCTGGCGAGCGATAGCGAGCCTGTAATTTAAGAGCAACCGGGACATTTTTCTACCGAAAAATGTACAAATTTATCTTGAAAGGGAGTCTAGGGGGTGTAATTTTAAGCTTGATGAAAACGTAGGGAACAAACTAAATACCTCCCCTTAAGGGGATAGTGCTTGTGTTTTGGTCTGTATATTTATTTATATATTTTTGAGTTTCCTCGCTAGACCTCCATCAAGCTTTAAAAAAACACCCCCTAGGCTTCCTTTCAAAACACCTCCTAGGCTTCCTTTCAAAACACCCCCTAGGCTTCCTTTCAAAACACCCCCTAGGCTTCCTTTCAAAACACCCCCTAGGCTTCCTTTCAAAACACCCCCTAGGCTTCCTTTCAAAATATATTTGTACAACAAAACCACACACCCTAGATTTCCTTTCAAGATAAATTTGTACATTTTTCGTTAGAAAAATGTCCCGGCCGAAGGCCATTTCCTTCTAAAGTTACAGGCTTGATATCCCTCGCTAGGAGAAATCGACACCTAAATGGCACGAAAGGTGTTAATGTTGACAAAGAAATGAAGCGAAAGGTCTGAAAACCGCCAAACTAACGGAACGAACTTCTTAAAATGTCAAAACTAATATGCTAAACGTGAGGGAGAAAGGGGTCCAGAAAAAGCGACTAACATCCCCTTAATTTACCGGCGACGTCTAGTTAACTTTATTCTGGCTACTATTAGACGTCTAGTTAACTTTATTCTGGCTACTATTAGACGTCTAGTTAACTTTATTCTGGCTACTATTAGACGTCTAGTTAACTTTATTCTGGCTACTATTAGACGTCTAGTTAACTTTATTCTGGCTACTATTAGACGTCTAGTTAACTTTATTCTGGCTACTATTAGACGTCTAGTTAACTTTATTCTGGCTACTATTAGACGTCTAGTTAACTTTATTTTGGCTACTATTAGACATCTAGCTAACTTTATTCTGGCTACTATTAGACGTCTAGTTAACTTTATTCTGGCTACTATTAGACTTCTAGTTAACTTTATTCTGGCTACTATTAGACGTCTAGTTAACTTTATTCTGGCTACTATTAGACGTCTAGTTAACTTTATTCTGGCTACTATTAGACGTCTAGTTAACTTTATTCTGGCTACTATTAGACATCTAGTTAACTTTATTCTGGCTACTATTAGACGTCTAGTTAACTTTATTCTGGCTACTATTAGACTTCTAGTTAACTTTATTCTGGCTACTATTAGATGTCTAGTTAACTTTATTCTGGCTACTATTAGACGTCTAGTTAACTTTATTCTAGCTACTATTAGACGATTTTATTCAGTTTAAAAAGGGCCTCCAGCAATTAACAGGCTTCGAACTATCTCACTTAACCATTTTTGCTACCACAGATCCTTCTTAAACTGCTCAAAATCTTCTACATATAGCTAGAATGAAACAAAATACGTCGACGGTACAGAAGGGGTTAAGGCTGTAAGGGGGATGGGTAAATATTTTGTAGTCAATTATTTCGTATATATATAACAAGAGGAAGAATAGAGATAGAGCTGCGCCATACGCCATGTTTATTACTCGAATTTTCGGCATCAACAAGGTGCCATCTTCAGGTTATACAGACTGATCCTAAAAATATACAAAATAAGTATTATACTATTGGAAAGAAAATGGATCTAATGTAATACATTCTATCACTTAATAAGCTGAAATATACCTAGTGAAAAAGCTCCCAAATACAAACAAAACAACATTAATCATAACCCACTGGCCTCAAACTCCATCCTGTAAACAATGAACATCAAACAACATTAATCATAACCCACTGGCCTCAAACTCCATCCTGTAAACAATGAACATCAAACAACATTAATCATAACCCACTGGCCTCAAACTACATCCTGTAAACAATGAACATCAAACAACATTAATCATAACCCACTGGCCTCAAACTACATCCTGTAAACAATGAACATCAAACAACATTAATCATAACCCACTGGCCTCAAACTCCATCCTGTAAACAATGAACATCAAACAACATTAATCATAACTCACTGGCCTCAAACTCCATCCTGTAAACAATGAACATCAAACAACATTAATCATAACCCACTGGCCTCAAACTCCATCCTGTAAACAATGAACATCAAACAACATTAATCATAACCCACTGGCCTCAAACTCCATCCTGTAAACAATGAACATCAAACAACATTAATCATAACTCACTGGCCTTAAACTACATCCTGTAAACAATGAACATCAAACAACATTAATCATAACCCACTGGACTCAAACTACATCCTGTAAACAATGAACATCAAACAACATTAATCATAACTCACTGGCCTCAAACTCCATCCTGTAAACAATGAACATCAAACAACATTAATCATAACCCACTGGCCTCAAACTCCATCCTGTAAACAATGAACATCAAACAACATTAATCATAACCCACTGGCCTCAAACTCCATCCTGTAAACAATGAACATCAAACAACATTAATCATAACCCACTGGCCTCAAACTCCATCCTGTAAACAATGAACATCAAACAAACAAGCCAAAATTCTGTGATGCACACAATCACAAAAATACAAAAAACACCCATGTACAGTACCTCAAAAACCTAAGCACATCGAAAGAGATCCACACCCCATGATAGCTAAGGGACAACTAAACTAACCCAACTCAACCAAACACAACTGTTCATACAACCAATCCCCAAGTTTCGGACACTAATTGCAGAGAATGATATAAAATAAAACATTATGAATTGTGTGAAACGTTAACTTCACGATTGAGTAAATAGTTGCCAAGTTTCGGAGCCACTATGAAGCACTTATTGGTGAAAAATTACTAATAAAAAGATCAATCCTGAACTTAACGTTTCACACAATTCATAATGTTTTATTTTATATCATTCTCTGCAATTAGTGTCCGAAACTTGGGGATTGGTTGTATGAACAGTTGTGTTTGGTTGAGTTGGGTTAGTTTAGTTGTCCCTTAGCTATCATGGGGTGTGGATCTCTTTCGATGTGCTTAGGTTTTTGAGGTACTGTACATGGGTGTTTTTGTATTTTTGTGATTGTGTGCTTATCAATTATCAAAGAATTTTTGGGAAAAATGTTATTTTAATACCACGAATTTTCCGAGTGTTTTTTATAAACAAAATTGTTCATTTGCATCAATATATAGAGTTTGTAATTAATTAGAAATCTCGGGAAAACCTATTTTCCCCATAAGGCCTATCAATCGATGTTGTTCCCCGATAGTGATTTGAAAAGACATTAGCCTAACCTAACAACCTTACCTAGTATTATGGGTGGGGGCTGCCGTCCCCACACCCCCGCTGGTTGAGTACTAATTCCTTGGTAAAAAAAAAAAAAAAAAAATTTGGCTGTCGATTATACGAAGGTGAAATAAAAGTCGATGAAGTCTACGGTGTTTACTCTGCAATGTTCAGCTTTGATTGTACATTGATAACGGGAAAGTACCGTAGTGACAACCTTGTTACGAAAATTAAATTTTAGTAGCATACTTTTATATTAGGTTTTCCGAGGGTTTAACACATTTTCATATGATCTTTAGAGCTATCGATAACTGGAAGTACCGTATTGACAACCTTGTTACGAAAAATAAATGTTAGTACCATACTTTTTTATTAGGTTTTGCCGAGGGTTAAAACAAATTTTCTTTTGATCTTTAGAGCATATAGATTCAATATTTATCTTCAAATATATCAATAAAATTCGTGGTATTAAAATAACATTGAACGAATTTTGGCTTGTTTTTTTTTTTTTTTTTTTTATGTTCATTGTTTACAGGATGGAGTTTGAGGCCAGTGGGTTATGATTAATGTTGTTTGATGTTCATTGTTTACAGGATGGAGTTTGAGGCCAGTGGGTTATGATTAATGTTGTTTGATGTTCATTGTTTACAGGATGTAGTTTGAGGCCAGTGGGTTATGATTAATGTTGTTTGATGTTCATTGTTTACAGGATGGAGTTTGAGGCCAGTGGGTTATGATTAATGTTGTTTGATGTTCATTGTTTACAGGATGTAGTTTGAGGCCAGTGGGTTATGATTAATGTTGTTTGATGTTCATTGTTTACAGGATGTAGTTTGAGGCCAGTGGGTTATGATTAATGTTGTTTGATGTTCATTGTTTACAGGATGTAGTTTGAGGCCAGTGGGTTATGATTAATGTTGTTTGATGTTCATTGTTTACAGGATGTAGTTTGAGGCCAGTGGGTTATGATTAATGTTGTTTGATGTTCATTGTTTACAGGATGTAGTTTGAGGCCAGTGGGTTATGATTAATGTTGTTTGATGTTCATTGTTTACAGGATGTAGTTTGAGGCCAGTGGGTTATGATTAATGTTGTTTGATGTTCATTGTTTACAGGATGTAGTTTGAGGCCAGTGGGTTATGATTAATGTTGTTTGATGTTCATTGTTTACAGGATGGAGTTTGAGGCCAGTGGGTTATGATTAATGTTGTTTTGTTTGTATTTGGGAGCTTTTTCACTAGGTATATTTCAGCTTATTAAGTGATAGAATGTATTACATTAGATCCTTATTCTTTCCAATAGTATAATACTTATTTTGTATATTTTTAGGATCAGTCTGTATAACCTGAAGATGGCACCTTGTTGATGCCGAAAATTCGAGTAATAAACATGGCGTATGGCGCAGCTCTATCTCTATTCTTCCTCTTGTTATGGAAATTGTGGTGCCCTCGGCCCCCTACTGATGTCTTATATATATATATATATATATATATATATATATATATATATATATACCGGTATATATATATATATATATATATATATGTTATGCCAGGTTTTTTACTGGGGTTTAATTGGTTTGGATTAAGTGGACTCTTCCTAATGCATGGTTCACAACTTGGCGAGTCGGAGCGCGAGGCCAACGCGAGTGATGAAATTCTTGCACTCGCCAATGATTATCCCAAATTCGCCGACACTTGCATAGACTCGCATTGACTCGGGCTGCACCGCGTACACTCGCGAACGCGGGCAAAGATTTCATGCATGCATGAAATTTGGAGTCAAGTGGGACTAGGACGCCAAACCGCATAGACTCGCATAGACTCGCGTATACTCGCGTAGACTCCTGTAGACTTGTGTGACACTCATGTAGACTCGCGTGACACTCGTGTAAACTTGCGTTGTACTATTTAGACATTAAATGATCGCGAGTCTACATGAGTCTACATGGGTCTACGTGAGTCTACACGAGTACAACACGAGTCAACACTATATGCAAATAACCATGTGGGTGCCAATATTGGCAAAGGCGAGTTTAACAGGAGTCAAACAGGAGTCTACACGACCCTAACGCGAGTTAACACGGGGTAATGCGAGTGTAACACGCGTAAACGAGAGTACCCACGTGGTGGTCTGATTTTCACAATATGTGTGGCGAGTCTATGCGAAACCAACATCAGTATATATGAGTTTACGCGATATTAACGCGGGTCTATGCGAGTTAGACTCCCATACACTCCTGTTAACTTCCTGTAGACTCGCGTTCTTCTCGTGTAAACACGTGTAAGCTCATGTAAACTCCTGTGACACTCGTGTAGACTCCTGTAGACTCGCACTATTCGTACCCTGGAATGTGACCGTTATTTTTCAAATTTCGGCGGTGCGTGTTGGGGTCGTGTTACACTCGCCGACACTCGCGGATACTCCTGTGAACTCGTGTAAACTCATGTAAACTCGTGTAAACTAGTGTTATATTAGTGTTCTATGCGTGTTTACTCGCATCAGATGCTACTCGCGTTGGGTTCGGGCTCCATCAACGGCGGTATGCGGCGAGTGTGACTCGCGTTGGCCTCGCGCTCTGACTCGCCAATGTGTGAACCAGGCATAACTGGAGAAGTTTTATTGTTTTTACCACGACACAGAAAGACAATAGAGGATAATTATCACAAGACGTGTATTCATATTCCGTTTATTTCACAAGAATATCGCATACGTAAAAACTAGAACAACAATGGTCAAGAACAAAACAATTAAAGTACACGAATGAGGCTCCACTACGTCTGACTCATAAGACTGGATTATTCTATGTAATATCTAAGTAAGTATTAGGGACTGTTTTCTAACTGAAAGATTACACTTGTCCTGTATTTATTTCAGAGATAAGAATAGCACTCCTTTCAATCGAGGATTTACACTTGTGCTTAGAAAGGCATTGTAGTAATTATATATGTGAACTTTTGGTATTTACCTGCGTAGAGTTGTTCTGGATTTGGGAGCTGAACGTAATTATTTTCCTGATGTTAAATCACTGGGGTGCTTACGCATAAGTTAACTTGAATTTATTTGTTATTAATTTTAACAGAAATATTATCAGTACTTCCCTGATTTCTTTGGGTTTCCCTTGAGCTTCCTTTCTCTCGCTTTATATATACGTAGTATATGCGTAGTATCCGATGTTTCCGGAATACTTTTTATCATATACGCAGTGGATATATTTTAATTACTTTCACTTTCGATCTTTATATACTTTCTCTCTGATAATACGCCAAGTATATTTTCTTTCCACAGTTAGATCTTCTACAACTTTTTTCGGAATAATAACTTCACTTTCGATGTGTAGAATAATTAATCCAATGGGTGTAGAATTAGTAATCCAATCTTGGGTAGATACGTTGGCCGTGGGGTTGTCCTGACGTGACTGGGTTAGCACAGTTTAACTCTAATACTTGGGTTTGGGACCCTTGGGTTTGGGAGATAGAGTTGCATAATAAATCGTAGGCAGTGTCCACCATTTTTTAACTGTCTTCGTGGTGCGATGCATAAGGTGTTGATTTTCGGTGTGAGCATCCTGGATTCGAATCCACGGACTGCCACATGTGTTTGTAAATTTCATTAATCGATTTTAGGAGTATAGTTGGTTGTTGGAAGGAACATAATAATTGATATTGGTTCAGGGGTAATTTATCGAGAGGACTTCCCTAGTGGTTAAGGCCCCATTAATTGCTCTTTCCATTCACATATGCATAGCCTACGTGAGTTGCAGTTGGGATGTGTGTACATGCTTAGATTGATATGCAGGATTCGAAGTTGCATAATAAATCGTAGGCAGTGTCCACCATTCTTTAACTGTCTTCGTGGTGCGATGCATAAGGTGTTGATTTTCGGTGTGAGCATCCTGGATTCGAATCCACGGACTGCCACATGTGTTTGTAAATTTCATTAATCGATTTTAGGAGTATAGTTGGTTGTTGGAAGGAACATAATAAATACTATGTTACCTAGCACAAGCCGTGGCAACAATAGAATAGAGCTAACGCAGGAGTAACTCCTGACCACTCTGGTCTTTATAAATACTTTGATGAATTACTTGCAGTTTGGTCTATCCCGGATAAAGCTTTAATACACAGGGTAGTTTTCTGTTATCCACAATAGCACCAGGTTTGGGGTAGGCGAGAATATTAGATTACTTCACCTGGAAGGCTCTAATAAACTAGCTTGTTGATTCTTTCCTGGTGTTGCAGGACAGTCCCTCACTTTGGTAACAGTTCGAGCACGTTTGTCTGGGCTGGCTGTTGTGTCCATAATGAGTTGAGGGCTAGGGGAAGAATTCTGCCTTTTACGTTTCTTGCTGTTATTTTCCTGGACTTTGGAATTGTTGATGGTGATGAGTAAGTTCCTTTCTGGTGTTGGAGGACATGTCATATTGATGGTGGCAATTCGTGTTCCGGATTTGCAGGGTATATAATTGTTGGTACAGGGAGATGAGTTGCTTCTCCCCTGGCGGTGTGGTAGGGAACCCTGCCTCCGACGCGTCACCTGGTGGTGTGGTGGGGAACTCCGCCGGGTCCTTTCGTTCCTAGTTCTTTCTTCTACTTAGGCCACTGTTTCTCATTCTTCCACTGTGGTGAGGAGGTGTGGTAGGATGAGAGGGAAAACGGCTTGGTGGTGGTGAATACTTGGGTAACTGTTTCTCTGTTATTTCACTACCTTCTTCCTCGTGAAAGTCACGACCTCGTGACTGTAAATAGAAAACCCACAGGTCGTCTTGTCATAGATAATATGTGCAGGCAGCTAGATGTTTCCACCATGCTGTTGATCTTTTGTCGGCTGGTTTGTCCATTATAGTAAACACTTTCAGGTAGGACTCACGTTGATAGTTGGTCAGTGCCTTGTCGAGTAAGTTAGGCCAATGTAGCTTTGATATTTTTTCATCGGCTTGGATCCACAAAACTTTTGTGATGAACTTTCCATGTAGAGGGGTTGTGGCAGGTTTGGTTTGGCTTGATTTCTCAGAAGTCGTCATGTCTTTTCTTACAGAGGTGGTGAAGTTTCGTGTTGACACTGTCGAGGGTAGAGGGGAAGTGAGGGTTGGAGAGGACCGTGGTTTCCTTCCTCGGTCAGCTGGCGAGGGTAATATAACAGTTGACCACCAAACGGGGATAGGAGTGTTCGAATTCGTGGGCGCTGGCATCAGATTTTCCTCAGCAACATTTACTATTCGTAGTTCTCCGGCTAAGGGCGTGAGGTTGCGTGAGGTTGAGGGGGTGGGTCCTTTAGGACCCTGAGGGGGGTTGCGAGGTTGGTGACGAATTGAAGAAAAACGAGCCGGGCGTTTAGACAGACAGCCTGATCTGGACGTGGTAGTTGTCAGCACTGGGGTTGATGAGGTTGAGGAAGACGTCGATGGTGAGGGTGATACTGGTGGAGGGTAGGTGGAGATCCTCTGAGGTTTGGGGTTTGGGGTGGAGGGGTTGGCATTCTTAGGGTTAGTGATAAGTAAATACTGTAAGGAGGTATAGGCTTTGTACATGAGGGGTATGGTTTGTTGGGTGGGGCCAGACATCCGGGAGGGGATAATGGGGTGTGAGAGGTGGAGGGTTTTGAAATATGGCTTTTGGGGCTTTTGAGTGAGGTGTTTTGTTACTAGTTGACAAAATGAGGAAGATGACTGGGGGGAGGGGGGGAGAAGCGTTTGAAGATGAACTTGATATTGAAGAATATTCGTCTTGTTTACTAGTAGGAGGCTTGTGATGATATGCGGATGTGGTAGACGAGCGTTTAGGCCTACTACGATGGGGGAGTTTGGCCGGAAGTCTCGAATGCAGGGGGTGTCTTGGACGGGGTGGGGTGGGCATGGCTCGGGGTTTGTCTGGTGGGGTGAGGGGTAAGTTTGGGGGGTGTTATGGGAGGGGGGATAGGCCATAAATGTGGTCGAT
>JBAKBP010013436.1:25000-63000 GCA_037953745.1 Lithodes maja
CTGCTGTACCGTAGACGTCTTTGCCACCCTGTCACCCCTTCTGTACCGTAGACGTCTTTGCCACCCTGTCACCCCTTCTGTACCGTAGACGTCTTTGCCACCCTGTCACCCCTTCTGTACCGTAGACGTCTTTGCCACCCTGTCACCCCTGCTGTACCGTAGACGTCTTTGCCACCCTGTCACCCCTTCTGTACCGTAGACGTCTTTGCCACCCTGTCACCCCTTCTGTACCGTAGACGTCTTTGCCACCCTGTCACCCCTTCTGTACCGTAGACGTCTTTGCCACCCTGTCACCCCTTCTGTACCGTAGACGTCTTTGCCACCCTGTCACCCCTTCTGTACCGTAGACGTCTTTGCCACCCTGTCACCCCTTCTGTACCGTAGACGTCTTTGCCACCCTGTCACCCCTTCTGTACCGTAGACGTCTTTGCCACCCTGTCACCCCTTCTGTACCGTAGACGTCTTTGCCACCCTGTCACCCCTTCTGTACCGTAGACGTCTTTGCCACCCTGTCACCCCTTCTGTACCGTAGACGTCTTTGCCACCCTGTCACCCCTGCTGTACCGTAGACCTCTTTGCCACCCTGTCACCCCTTCTGTACCGTAGACCTCTTTGCCACCCTGTCATCCCTTCTGTACCGTAGACGTCTTTGCCACCCTGTCACCCCTTCTGTACCGTAGACGTCTTTGCCACCCTGTCACCCCTTCTGTACCGTAGACGTCTTTGCCACCCTGTCACCCCTTCTGTACCGTAGACGTCTTTGCCACCCTGTCACCCCTTCTGTACCGTAGACGTCTTTGCCACCCTGTTACCCCTTCTGTACCGTAGACGTCTTTGTAGTTAGTGTAGCTGTATTTAGACGATGTTGTGCAGTTTAAGGGGAGATTTCCACTTGAGGGATTATTTTCTTAACCCCCTTTCTCCCTCATGTTTAACTCCACTGCTATTGATATTTTAAGACGTTTGCCCCATTAGTTTGGCTATTTTAAGAACTTTCGCCCCATTTCTGTCAATTTTTAGACATTTCGTACCATTTAGGCGTCGATTTTTTCCTGGCGAGCGATAGCAAGCCTGTATTGTAAGAGGAAACGGCCTTCGGCCGGGACATTTTTCTACCGAAAAATTTACAAATTTATCTTGAAGGGGGTTAAGGGAGTGTAATTTTTAAGCTTGATGGAGGTTTAGGGTACAAACTAAATACCTCCCCTTAATAAGAAGGATCAGTGGTAGTAAAAGAGGTTCAGTGAGATGATTCGAAGCCTTGTAATTTGCTAGAGATCCTTCCTAAACTGAACAGAATCGTCTAATATTTACCAGAATAAAGTTTAAAAAGAAGTCGCCGGTACAGAAGGGGTTAGGGGGAGGGGGGGGGGGATGTTCTGGACCCCCCCCTCCCCCTCTCCCTCATGTTTAGCCCCATTAGTTTACCGATTTTAAGACCTTTTGTGCTATTTAGGTGTCGATTTTATCCTGGCGAGTGATATAGCAAGTCTGCAATTTGGGAGGAAGGCCGGGGCATATTTTTTTTTATCGAAAAATGCACCAATGTATTTCGACTGGGGGGTCTTGGGAATGTGTGTTCAAGCTTGGTGGATGTCTACGTATAAAACTATAAAACTAGTTAATATTAATACATGGACAATATATAGATATCTCCCCTTAACCCCTTCAGTACCGGCGACGTCTTTTTAACTTTATGCTGGCTACTATTAGACGATTTTCTTCAGTTTACAAAGGACCTCCAGCAATTAAAAGCCTGCGAACTATCACACTTAACCCTTTTTACTACCACGGATCCTTTCTAAAACTGCACAAAATCATCTAAAGATAACTGTAGATAGCGCCAACGAACTTGACAGTAATGTTGATCCCTGGCCTCACTGTAACTCAAAAAGGACTAGAGCAAAGTGGCTGTAAATATTCACAACTATTTCCTGGTGGACTCTTCCCAAATAATAGAAACGTTTGGCCGATTGCTTTTATTAATTTAGAGTCCTAAAAAGTTAAGGGATCAAGAGTATTGTCAAGTTCGTTGGCGCTAAGTATAGAAGAAAATTTAAAAGACGTCGTCGGTACAGAAGGGGTTAAGTCTTGGTCATTGTTTATGTCCGGAAGATTGTCAGATTAAGAGGAGGTGGGTCGGTTTATGGGGATTGTCAGATTAAGGGGAGGTGGGTCGGTTTAAGGGGATTGTCAGATTAAGGGGAGGTGGGTCGGTTTAAGGGGATTGTCAGATTAAGGGGAGGTGGGTCGGTTTAAGGGGATTGTCAGATTAAGGGGAGGTGGGTCGGTTTAAGGGGATTGTCAGATTAAGGGGAGGTGGGTCGGTTTATGGGGATTGTCAGATTAAGGGGAGGTGGGTCGGTTTAAGGGGATTGTCAGATTAAGGGGAGGTGGGTCGGTTTAAGGGGATTGTCAGATTAAGGGGAGGTGGGTCGGTTTAAGGGGATTGTCAGATTAAGGGGAGGTGGGTCGGTTTTCTAGACCCCCTTATCTTTAGCCCCATTAGTTTTCAGATTTTAGGATGTTTGCCCCATTAGTTTTTCGATTTTAAGACCTTTTGCCCCCATTTCTTTGCCAATATTAAGAATATAAGAACGATAGTGAGCCTGTAATTTAGAAAGAACCGGCCTTCGGCCGGGACATTTTTCTACCGATAAATGTACAAATTGATCTGAAAGGTGGATCTAATGGGTGTTTTTTAAAAGTTTGATAGAGATCTAGGGAGGAAACTAAAAACCAATAATACATAAACCAAAACCAATAATACATAAACCAAAACCAATAATACATAAACCAAAACCAATAATACATAAACCAAAACCAATAATACATAAACCAAAACCAATAATACATAAACCAAAACCAATAATACATAAACCAAAACCAATAATACATAAACCAAAACCAATAATACATAAACCAAAACCAATAATACATAAACCAAAACCAATAATACATAAACCAAAACCAATAATACATAAACCAAAACAAATAATACATAAACCAGACTCCCGTTTTCTTATGTTCTTAATGTGTGTGTGTGTGTGTGTCTGTCTGGAATTGACGCGAACTCTGGAGCCAGGGTGTCGCTGAACTTTTGAAGCCGACTAAGCAGAGATGACTATAATAGTATTTGTGTGTTTCTCTTGCATACCAGTGCGATTTAAGACTCCACCCCCCCCCCCCCCACCCCCCTCCTCCCTTCTTTACATAGCTCATCATATTAAGGGGACATGGGCTGTTTGTTTGGTCTATTAATTAATTTATTCATATATTTTTTTTTAGTTTCCTCCCTAGACCTCCATCAAGCTTAGAAAAACACCCCTAGACCCCCCTTCAAGATAAATTTGTACATTTTACGGTAGAAAAATGTCCCGGCCGAAGGCCGATTCCTCTTAAAATTACAGGCTCGCTATCGCTCGCCAGGAAAAAATCGACACCTAAATGGCACGAAAAGTCTTAAAATCGACAACGAAATGGGGCGAAAGGTGTTAAAATCGTCTTGTAATCTCAAAACTAGTGGGGCTAAACATTAGGGAGAAGGGGGTCCAGAAAAACGGTCTGCTGCCCCTTAGAGAATTGGATCGTGACTGTTCTACTGGTCTTGGGTTTACATGATCTGCTGGTATGACTGTGGGCATATTGATTACGTCTCTGTTTGTCTGTCTCTCTCTCTATCTCTCACTCTCTCTCTCTTTGTCTGTCTGTCTATTTGTCTGTCTGTCTCTTTGTATGTCTGTCTGTCTGTCTATCTGTCTCTGTCTGTATCTGTCTCTTCGTCTGTATGTGTCTGTCTGTCTATCGGTCTCTTCGTCTGTATGTGTCTGTCTGTCTATCTGTCTCTTTGTATGTCTGTCTCTGTCTGTCTATCTGTCTCTTTGTATGTCTGTCTCTGTCTGTCTATCTGTCTCTTTGTATGTCTGTCTCTGCCTGTCTATCTGTCTCTTTGTATGTCTGTCTCTGCCTGTCTCACTCTCTCACTGTCTCACTGTCTCACTCTCCTTGTTTCACTTTTGATCCTCTTTCGCTAATAATATAGTGGTTATTATGGAATGTTTACAATGCCTGAATGTTGTGCATGTGTTCTTCCTAGACCTCCATCAGGCTTTATATAATACCTCCAACACCACCTTTCGAGATTAATTCGAGTATTTTTCGGTAGAAAATTGTCCCGGCCGAAAGCCGATTCTTCCTAAATTGCAGGTTCGCCATGAAAAAATAGACAGATAATTGGCACGAAAGGTCTAAATATTAACACAGAAATGGGGCGAAAGGTCATAAAATCGCCAAACTAATGGGGCAAACGTCTTAAGATATCAAAACAAATGGAGCTAAACATAAGGGAGAAGGGGGTCCAGAAAAAACACCCCATTAATAAATCTGTAAAGGCTACCTAAGTGTTAAGTGGAGTATTTCTTATAGCTATATGAACTTACAGTAGGCCTATATAATATATGTATGTACTTTTATGGATTGGAATGGTTTAATCAAAATATGGATTACAATTATCTTTCCAAAGCTCTTCCCGTCCATGCTTATCTTCACACACACACACACACACACACACACATACACATACACACAGCCCGTAGCCTAGTAGGTAGCGCTCTCGTCTCACACACGAGGGATCGGGGGTTCAATCCCCCGGCCGGGCGGAGACAAATTGGGCTTGTCTCCTTTCATGTGTTAGCCTCAGTTCACCTAGCTGTAAATAGGTACCTGGAATAAGTGGACGACGTTGTGACGTCCCATCTGGGGTTGGCAAAAATGGTACAAGGCGAGATGGGTATCATATGGTTCACCTAAGCTACTGGTCAACCTAAGCCTTCGGGTGAGACTGGTACCGTAGTGAGAATGGTACCATACAGATTAACCCTAAGCCTTCGTTTCCAGATGTCGCCAATTGGCTAAAATACAGACTACACACACATCCACAGCCATTCCAACGATACAAACACTTAACATGCATTTCACGCAATACATTCCCAGTTAAGGAGGCGCGATAATAATAAGCTTAGCTCGCATTGCGTGGATTCCCCTTGACGAAACAAGCAAGCAAGTGAATAACACACATACATACATACATACACACACACACACACATACATAATATACTCAATTTTTTTAGATATTTATCTTTCTCTCTCTCTCTCTCTCACACACAAATTCTCACGCACACACTAATTTACTAATATATACTCCTTTCTCTCGACATACACACTTACACTAAGTCCAACTCTCTTACACACACACTGACTAATTGACTAATACACACCCCTTTCTCTCTCTCGATATACACACTTACACTAATTATCTTACTCACATACACTAAGTCCAACTATCTTACACACACACAAACACACACACACGTCTTTACATTTGTGCACCAACATTCACTCTCTCCCTTTCCCTCTCTCTACCACCCACTAAGCCTCTGTGTCGCCTCTCCCACAGGTTAGTGTCGGCCCAGCCCTTCTGGTCGTCTGGCAGCCGCTCCCCCTTCGGCAGCACCCTCCAGGTCAACCAGGACCCCGCCCACGCCCGCAGAAACTCCGCACCCGTCGACGTTCTCCGGGAGCTGCTGGGGGCGTTCAAGAAGGGCGGGAAGGGGGATAAACAAGGGAGTACTGTTGCCCCTGAGCGGCCCCATGCGCGGGAGTGCTGGACTACTGATACTGTCAACTGGGAGGGTCGTCTGCTGCAGGAACGTGTGTCTGACGGGGATGTGGACAAGTATCCAGTAGGGCTCAGTCCTCAGTCGGCTTCCAGGGGGTCCTCAGATTTTGGTTCAGACGACGAGGTATTTTGCGACATGGGTAACATCCAGGGTGCTGACGGGAAGAAGGGGGGGAAGGGGGACAAGCATAAAGGAAAGGACAAAGGTAAAGGCAAACTGGGCCGAGGAAAGTCCCCCTCTAAAGCCAAACTCCATGGTAGTCGTGATGTGTTACAGGAGGGAGGGGCGACAGTGGCAAGTACCCCAACCAAAATACCAGAAACCAGTGTTGCCCCTAACAACATCGTGACAGACTCGTGGAAAGAAGCGCGAAAGCCGAAACTGGGTGGAGCAGGTCAGGCTGTGGCGGGTGAATCTGCTGTGGCCTTTGCTGACTCTTCATCAAGCTCTGAGTCCATATTTACCGAAGCTCGTAGTGGTGGAGGCGGTGGCCCTAGTGTTCACGATGTTGTCACCCCTGTGGATGGCGCCACTTCGCCACTGTACTCTGAGGCGCTGGATATGCCAATTGATGCTATTATGTCCGGTACCTACAGCCCAACAAGTCCCGGATCTGTGTCCAGACCTCCTACTATAATAGAATCACTCAAGTCCACCACGAATATTACTGACGATATATTAAGGAAAACGTTGAAATTGGAGGGGGATACTAGTGTACAATCGCCAAAGAAAACGGAGCTTGGAGCAGGTTCAGAGAAAACGTTAGAAGGGTCAAGGGAGAGTGGAGGGAGAGCGCCCGAGGGCTCACCCTCCCTTCCTTCCCCCACTCAGGTAGACACAACAACAGACACACGAGTAGAGGCGAGTCAGCGGTCTTCCAAACACGTCGACGTACCGCTTGTCTCCCGGGACCGTGGTGTGAGTGAAACAGGCGTGAATGTGAGTGACAGTGCGGGTGTAGTGAGCCCTCAAGGTGTAGATTTAGAATTCGGTGTTTTTGAGGAGGGCGGTGAGGGTTCAAAGCGTGAGAGCAGGCAGCCATGTGCGACACTCGGCGGTGAGGACTCGGTCGGCTCCTTCATATGTGTAGACCTTGAACGCCACCCTGCCAGGCCTAAAACACAGTCACTCGGGGATGTTCTAGATGATGAAGATGACCCCGGGGAAGAGTGGGACGATAAGCCGCGTTCCTACTCCGCTGACGATATCGAGTTAGACTACGAGGACGAATATTACGACGACGAGGACATGCCCCAAGCCTCTGCCGCGGCTGGGGGAGGAGGAGGGGGAGGCAGGAATGGCGGGAGTAGTGCATTTAGGGTCTCTCGCCACCGTAAAGTTGAACTCCAGCCTGCCAAACCCTCCGCCTCCCGTACCATCAACAACAACAACAACAACAACAACAACTCAGCCAAGAACCGGGCGCTATCGGAGAACTGCATAGCTGGTGAGTACAATTAATACTCGTATATATTCACCACTTATCATTACTTTATCATAATACTCGTATATATTCACCACTATTATCATTACTTTATCATAATACTCATATATTCACCACTATTATCATTACTTTATCATAATACTCATATATATTCATCACTATTATCATTACTTTATCATAATACTCATATATATTCATCACTATTATCATTACTTTATCATAATACTCATATATATTCATCACTATTATCATTACTTTATCATAATACTCATATATATTCACCACTATTATCATTACTTTATCATAATACTCATATATATTCATCACTATTATCATTACTTTATCATAATACTCATATATATTCATCACTATTATCATTACTTTATCATAATACTCATAAATATCTTCACTATTATCATTACTTTATCATAATACTCATATATATTCATCACTATTATCATTACATTATCATAATACTCATAAATATCTTCACTATTATCATTACTTTATCATAATACTCATAAATATCATCACTTATCATTACTTTATCATAATACTCAAATATCATCACTATTATCATTACTTTATCATAATACTCATAAATATTCATCACTTATCATTACTTTATCATAATACTCATAAATATTCATCACTATTTTCATTACTTTATCATAATACTCATAAATATAATCACTTATCATTACTTTATCATAATACTCATAAATATTCACCACTATTATCATTACTTTATCACAATACTCATAAATATAATCACTATTATCAGTATCATTACTTTGTCACCATTCTCAAACATACACCAGAGAACTGCATAGCTGGTGAGCACAACTGAACAATCGTGATATTCCAAGATGTTCAGCGAAAACAAATTCCTTTTTTAGTTTTTATTATTGTATATATGATGGAGATAAAATTGTGGTTCTAGTTCGAGTAAATATATGTCAATTACAGAAAGGTCACTATATGATTCTAGTTATTTGGTTCATGAAGGTTTAGGGCAGCACTTTACGATTAGACGATTTTATTCAGCTTAGGAAGGAGCTATATTGGGAGTTAGAGGCATATTTGAGTTGGTTTGATGCCTTAGATTCTTAAAGGTCTTTCTTATACCGATACTGCATAACATCGTCTAATGACAGCCAAAATATACCGTCAACATGCGTCATAATCCTCAAGGGGTTAAATGTAATGATAAAAATGAGGGGGTTACAGTGTCGAATACAAAGTTATTATCAATATATCTATCTACCCTATCTATCTCTATCTATCTCTATCTATCTATATCTATCTATCTCTATCTATCTATATCTATCTATCTCTATCTATCTCTATCTATCTATCTGTATCTATCTATCTATCTCTCTTGCAGTACAACATTTTAAGATATGTTAGTTTAAATGATAGGCAGCATGGATTTAGAGAGATATTCTACTTCTACTGCATGTTTAATTCTCAAGGGAACTATTTTACGGTACGGTACACCACTGAGGGATCTAATGTTTATCCATGTTTTATTGACCTGACAAAAGCTTTTGATAAGGGGAATCATTTCAAACTTGCAAATAAGCTTTTAAAACTAGGAGTACCGAATTTCTTAATATTTTATTTTACTTTTACAGAAACCAACATGTTGTCAAATTTAAAGATTCAATTTCAACTGAATGGACTATGAAAAATGGAGTGAGACAGGGTGGGATTTTATCTCCCTTGTTGTTTTCAATTTATATTGATGACTTATTAAGTAAATTATCTGCAAGTAATGTAGGCTGTAGACTAAGTTTACAAGTCAGCAATGTGATCGCCTATGCAGACGATCTTGTAATATTGGCTCCTTCGGTTAGAGGTCTGCAAACATTGATAGATATTATGGATCATGAAATTAAACAACTAGACTTCTCTATTAACTCTGCAAAATCAGTATGTATGATCTTTAAATATAAGTATGGACAGGAAATGAATCCTTTCATATATTTAGACAATAATAAATTAAATATTGTTTCTGAATACAAATATTTGGGTTTTATAATTAATTGTAATCTTAATAATGACTTGGATATGATAAGATGCAGAAACAAGTTTTACAATGAGTTTAATCGTCTTTTAAGAAGTTTAGCAACACGAGTACTGAAGTATTTTAAAATGTATTTCAAAGCTACTGTTTGAATTTTTATGGCGCTGAACTTTGGTATGATAATAGAAAATGTTATATACCATTTAAGTAGTTTTCCATTGGATACCACAAGGCAATAAAGAAACTATTGAATATGAAGTACTGGGAGAGCAACCACAGTGCTTGTAGAGAATGTGGATTGATGGTGTTTAGGCATTTGGTTAACTGGATGAAAATAAGATTTGTATATAGAAATCTCATAAAGCCATGTAGTTTTATAGAGAAGAACATGTATTACATGTTACAAAGATCTTTTCTTGTAAAGGATGTAGATAAAATAATCCTACATGAGTATGGATTTACTAACTTATTGCTAAATGATATCAATGCTATCAGATCAAGAATTGTTTATGTACAGAACACAGAACCAACTATGCGCTAAGGACTTAAATAACTCTGTAAAAAGTGTATATATATATATTACCGGTATATATATATATATTATATATATATATATATATACTGTAGGCCTATATATATCTTTATGAAATAAAATTATGACTAACTGACTATCTAACTATCTCTATCTATATATCTATCTATCTCTCTCTCTCTATATATATATATATATATATATTTTTTTTCTTTTTTCTATCTATCTCTATCTATCTTCTATCTATATCTGTTTGTTTGTTTATGCTTATTTATTTACATGAAATCTAAATGGTTATTATCTGTGGGTGGTCTGTGGGGTGGTTGAATATATCATGTAGTAGGAGCGGTGCAACAAGTGGAGTGTCAATCACCTGGTCGTGTCTGGTCATTACTTCAGTTAACTCCTGTCACACACACACACACACGCACTTACTTTTCCGCAATTTTCGATAAGCCGTTTTTGTCTTGTATTATTTTTTATGATCTCGGAAACTAAATCGAAGGTAGATTATGTTGGGTAGTTTGATTGATATGCAACTTGTATTTTGAAGCTGCCAGACAACAATTGCCCGTACAAAATTGACGGAAAAATCGCTCGTGTGACAGTCTTTAACCTGCTGTCACATGAACGTTTTTGTGATCGTCAATATTAGTCTGGCAGCTTAATGGGGTATTGTTTTTATTAGTTCAAACACCTAACTTAATCTGTCTTCATTCTAGTTTCCGATACCAATTAAACAAAATCCAGAAATCTTGGTAGAACATTTTTGACTTGTCGGAAATTCACGATCAATTTTCTCGTGTGCCGCTCAATGAGACAACCTTGGTGTACAGTCGCGCTAATAAGTGATGTCTCGGCACCAAGTATGTTTTGATCAATAATTGGTATCAGCATTAATATCTAGCTTTATTTCTTCATATCGAGTGAAATATACAAACATGTTCCTACATTTACCCCACCCTATTCAACATCTGACAGACATTAATACAGCACAGAGCAAGCCAAACGTAATGACAGCTGGGACATGACTTATTAGCGCGACCGTACAGTTGGCCAATATAGTCATGTCTTCGCTGTCATTACGTTTTGCTCGCTATGTGCTGTATTAATGTCTGTCAGATGTTGAATAGGGTGTGTAAAGATAGGAACGTGTTTGTATATCTCACTGGAAACGATGAATTAATGTTTAGATAGTGCTGATACCAATTATTGCTCGAAATATACTTGGTGCCTCGACATCACTGATTTGGCCGACTGTACAATAAGAGTGTGGGAATGATGGAAGTGGTGAGAGGGGATATGTAAGAACATAAGAACATAAGACAAATGGAAATCTGCAGAACGCCTATTGGCCCATACGAGGCAGACCCCTTCCTCCCTACATCCCTATTTCTTGTACACCTTTATGTATTATACTACATCTCTCACTATAAACTATACCCCCTGAACTACGTATATCCCCTACACTACATCTAGATTTTGTGTGGTGTATGTGATAGGTAATGTGTGTGTGTGTGTGTGTGTGTATGTGTGTATGTGTGATAACACCAGGTGTGTATGTATGATGTGGTGTGTAGGTATGAATATGGGGAAGTGTGTGTGTGTGTGTGTGTGTGTGTGTGTGTGTGTGTGTGTATATATATATAGGATAGGATAGGATGGCTATAGGAAAGAGTGAAAAATATTCTTGTTAAGAGGGAGGTATTTAGTTTGTTCCCCTACGTTTTCATCAAGCTTAAAATTACACCCCCTAGACCCCCTTTCAAGATAAATTTGTACATTTTTCGGTAGAAAAATTTCCCGGCCGGAAGGCCGGTTGCTCTTAAATTACAGGCTCGCTATCGCTTGCCAGGAAAAAATCGACACCTTAATGGCACGGAAGGTCTTAAAATTGACAGAAATGGGGCAAAATTTCTTTAAAATGTCAAAACTACTAAGGCGAACGTCTTAAAATCTCAAAAGCAATGGGGCTAAACATGAGGGAGAAAGGGGTCCAGAAAAAAATCCCTCAAGTGGAAATCTTCCCTTAAATGGATTGGTGGTTGGGGAATTTGGGTTTGAAGTATTTGGTGGATTCATGGGAGGTTTGTTGGGATTGGTTCTTAGTAGAAGTTAAGATTATAAATTGAAATATAGTTTGAGAATCAAATATATCAACCAGGATACTCCATTGTTTACCATATGATTACTAATTGATATGCAAAATTTGTGTCCGTACATTAATTTGTTTTGTAGTGGCCTTGAGTATACGGTATTGTATGAGTGAGACTGAGTATACGGTATTGTATGATGTGAGACTGAGTATACGGTATTGTATGAGTGAGACTGAGTATACGGGTATTGTATGGTGAGACTGGTATACGGTATTGTAGTGAGTAGACTGAGTATACGGTATGATGAGTAGACTGAGTATACGGTATTGTATGAGTGAGACTGAGTATACGGTATTGTATGAGTGACTGTAACGAGTATTGTTGAGTGAGACTGAGTAACGGTATTGTATGAGTGAGACTGAGTATACGGTATTGTGATGAGTGACGATGAGTAATACGGTATTGTGAACGTCGACGCATCTTTTGTGCTAATAAAGGAATAATAAAGGTACAAAAATGAATTATGCATAATACAGACCTCCAGCTCAATCAGTGCAAACTGACACGAGAAATTTACGAACAAATTGCAGATGTAAGTAACTCACAAGATACCGTAATTTTTGGCGACTTTAATTTACCTGTGACCAAGTGGGGCGATACTCTTACTTCACACTCCGGACGATGACTTGTATACGAACTTGCAAGAGAGTTCGCTTTATCAATTTGTTCGAACGCCAACCCGTGGTAATAACGTTCTTGACATTGTACTTGCAACAAAAGAAGAATTAATAGAGAATTTGAATGTTGGTGATGAATTCAGTAACAGCGACCATCGTACGATAACTTTCACTTTAAAGTTTACTAGTAACGAACCAAATAGTAGCATCGAAAAAAGTCCCCTAATTTCAAGAAAGCAAACTTCCATAAACTTAGAGCTATGTTAAAGAAACTGACTGGAGCTTTTTAAATTCACAATAACGACATAAATACATCTTGGAAGTTATTCGAAACCACTTACCTAAAAGCAGTGCAAGACTGCATACCATCGAAAATACGGCGTCCAGGCTATAAATAATAAGCCCAAATGGTGGAATAAAGATATTTCAAACTGCCTGCTTGCTAAAAAATTTGCTAATGATAGATTAAAATCCTCACAAAATGACGAAGAACGGCTGAAATTTGTAGAGCTACGACGCAAAGCCAAAAAGTTAATTAAGCAAAGTAAAAAGACCTTAGAGTTACATATTGCGAATCAAAGTAAAAACAAACCCGAAAGAATTCTATAGTTATATCAGAAAGAAAAAAGTAATTACCCGGTACTTCAACTGTTGGACCGTTAGTCGATGAAAATGGAGAATACACCAAAGACTGAAGTACAAATGAGTAATGCCCTCAATACCTTCTTTGCATCAGTTTTTACAACAGAAGACCTCAGTGATATCCCTACACCATCGCCGATTCATATTGATAATTCAGATGTTCTAAGCAATATCACCGTTACAGAGAGAGAAGTATTGAATTGTTTAGATAAACTCAAGGTAAATAAAACGCCTGGACCTGATAAAATCTCGCCTAGAGTTCTAAAGGAAGCTAAGGATCTCTCCAAACCACTGACATTACTATTCAATAAATCCTTGCAGTCTGGAACTATGCCCGATCAGTGGAAGCTAGCCAACGTAACACCGATATTCAAAAAAGGCAGCAAATCCCTACCAGTAACTATCGTCCAATTAGCTTAATCTCAGTTGTATGTAAAATGCTAGAAACGGTCATAAGAGACAGACTCGTAAATCACTTAGAGGAAAATAACATACTTAAAGATACTCAACACGGCTTTCGTAAAAAACGTTCCTGTTTAACAAACCTCATAGACTTCTTCCACGATATCCTCAACCTCTACGATGAGAGTAAAGCTGTAGATATTATATACCTTGATTTCAAAAGGCCTTTGACAAAGTTCCCCACAAACGTTTACTGCTAAAACTAAAAGCGCATGGAATACAAGACGGTGTGTTGAAATGGATAGAAAATTGGCTCAGCGACAGAAAGCAAAGAGTAGTCATAAACGGTAAGGCATCTAAATGGACCAATGTAAGTAGCGGGGTACCCAGGGATCGGTACTAGGACCAATTCTCTTCTAATTTACATCAACGACATAGATGAGGGTCTCACCTGTACAATCTCAAAATTTGCTGACGATACAAAAATTGCAAATAGCGTACTCTCAAAAGAACAAGTTGACGATATGCAACACAATCTAGATAAATTGTCATGTTGGCCCAAATTTGGCAAATGAGTTTCAATGCGGATAAATGTAAAGTACTACATATCGGATACCTAAATGAGAAAGCAAACTATTCGATGAATGCACTCAGCTTAAGAATGTGAACAGAGAAACCGATTCTGGGAGATAACAATATCGAGTAACCTAAAACCGAGTCAACAATGTTCAGAAGTTGTTAAGAAGGCAAACAAAATAATTGGCTTTTAAGGCCAGGTCATTTGAGCATAAATCCAAAGAAGTTATCCTAACCCTTTACAATTCCTTAGTCCGCCACCTTCTGGAATACTGCGTTCAATCCTGGTGCCCTTATTACCAAAAAGATATAAACAAGCTAGAACGAGTTCAACGTAGAGTTACCAAAATGATACTTAGCCTAAAGAACAAACCATACGAAGAGCGTCTTAGAGAATTAAATCTATTTCCTTATAACCCAGCGCAGATTAAGAGGTGACTTAATTCAAGTGTTCAAAATCATCAAAGGCATCGACAATATGAACTGTAGTAAGTACTTCACTATCGACCAAGCTAATTACACGCGGGGAAAACGGTTGCAAAATTATTGGTAAATCTTTTAACTCACACGAATCTAAGAATTTCTTCTTCAATCGAGTTGTCAACTTGTGGAATGGGCTTCCCCGAAAGGTTATAGACTGCATCACCGTTGATTCATTTAAACTCCGCCTAGACAAATATCTCGCATCAAACCCGCGATTGACTGCGTTTGTAAATGAATAACTTTATTTTATCCCCCCCTCAGTTACTAACCCATCTGTCCCCTACTAACTTCCTAATCCTGCCACGGTCGTTAGTTCCAGGGCAGTAATTCCGCTTTCCAATGGTTCCCTTACCCACTCTAAACCACTGTTTGGACACTTGATCCTCAGTGTTTTGGAGGACAGCAACCTAGACTAGCGTGTCACTAGATTCTTTGTTGCTTTGATTTCCTTTGTACTCCTTTGTATTGTGTATGAGTGAGACTGAGTATACGGTATTGTATGAGTGAGACTGAGTATACGGTATTGTATGAGTGAGACTGAGTATACGGTATGTATGAGTGAGACTGAGTAAGGTATTGTATGAGTGAGACTGAGTATACGGTATTGTATGAGTGAGACTGAGTATACGGTATTGTTATGAGTGAGACTGAGTATACGGTATTGTATGAGTAGAGACGTTGAGTATACGGTATTGTATGAGTGAGACTGAGTATACGGTATTGTATGAGTTGAGACTGAGTATACGGTATTGTATGAGTGAGACTGAGTATACGGTATTGTATGAGTGAGACTGAGTATACGGTATTGTATGTATGAGTGAGACTGAGTATACCGGTATTGTATGAGTGAGACTGAGTATACGGATTGTATGAGTGAGACTGAGTATACGGTATTGTATGAGTGAGACTGAGTATACGGTATTGTATGAGTGAGACTGAGTATACGGTATTGTATGAGTGAGACTGAGTATACGGTATTGTATGAGTGAGACTGAGTATACGGTATTGTATGAGTGAGACTGAGTATACGGTATTGTATGAGTGAGACTGAGTATACGGTAATTGTATGAGTGAGAACTGAGTATACGGTATTGTATGAGTGAGACTGAGTATACGGTATTGTATGAGTGAGACTGAGTATACGGTATTGTATGAGTGAGACTGAGTATACGGTATTGTATGAGTGAGACTGAGTATACGGTATTGTAGGAGTGAGAACTGAGTATACGGTATTGTAAGGAGTGAGGACTGAGTATGTGTATAATTATGTGATAGTAAGATAATGATAATATGTTTGTGATATGTGTGTATGAGTGAGGACAGTAGGTGTATTATGTGATAGTAGATAATGATAATATGTTGTGAGTGTATGTGTGTATGAGTGAGACAGTAAGGTGTATTATGTGATAGTAAGATAATGATAATATGTTTGTGATATGTGTGTATGAGTGAGACAGTAGGTGTATTATGTGATATAATATGTTTGTGATATGTGTGTATGAGTGTGACAGTAGGTGTATTATGTGATAGTAAGATAATAATAATATGTGTTTGTGATATGTGTGTATGAGTGAGACAGTATGTGTATATGTGATAGTAAGACAAGGATAATATGTGTTTGTGATATGTGTGTATGAGTGAGACAGTATGTGTATATGTGATAGTAAGACAAGGATAATGTGTTTGTGATATGTGTGTATGAGTGAGACAGTATGTGTATATGTGATAGTAAGACAAGGATAATATGTGTTTGTGATATGTGTGTGTATGTATGTATCAGTAAGTGTATGGGTGATAACATACCGGTATATACTGTATATACTTGATGCCAATGTATGTGTAAAGCTGAGTGAGAGGCCGTGTATGTATATCATTTACATATTTAGTTTTGTTTTCTTTGTGTATGAAGGAGACAAAAGGCAAAGCAATCTATAACAAGTGTCCCCCCAAAAAAAAAAAATCAAAGAGTGACGAAGTCAAATTCAGGGAAGAGTGCGTTAGAGTCAAAGTGTCTGAGATAATGATGTGTGTGTTTAGTTAAGGGAGCCCACCTCGTTTTTTTTTCTCTTTCTCTCCCTCTCTCTTTGGCTTGTATCCATTCGGCCCCATTCAGCCTACTGTTTTAAGACGTTTACCCCATCCAGGTGTCAATATGTTCCTGGCGAGCGGCAGCGAGCCAGCATATATATATTTTTGTTTTGACAGCAAGCTAAATTTGTAATTTTTTCGATAGAAAAATATTTCGCCATACAATGCTGGCTCGCTATCGCTCGCCAGGAAGAAATTGACACCTGGATGGGATGGGATGGGATAGGGGAGGTGTGGCGGAGTGGTCTTGCCACTGGACTGGTAATCCAATGGACCCGGGTTCGAATCCGAATATGTCAATGGGAAGATATTATTGAGATGGAGTTTGTGCTGTACCTAGAGTATCAGTGCATTACCACAGCACACCGAAATGCCAAAAACAAAAATACCCTCGTTGTTCCCTGATTAAATAGCACTGTATGAATATTCCCATATTCAAAATATGCTACAGGGGGGCAATGCCTAGTGAGTTAATTGCTCAATAGGTGGCGTTCTGAGAGTGAGGGTGCTTCGCCTGTCTCAATCCCTAGACTGGAACAAGACCTCACGGGCCTCACCGTGTTCAACGGTTGAACAGTCTATGCCCGAGAGGGAATACTGTAGTTGGAATATAGAAACAAAAAAAACGTCTTAAAACAGTTGGCTGAATGGGGTCGAATGGATACAAGATAGGGAAAGGGAGAAAAGGAGAGAAAGATAAACAAATCCGGTGAGCCCCCTTAATCATAGGCCTATATACGTGTGATTATCATGTGTGTGTGTGTGTGTGTGTGTGTGTGTGTGTGTGTGTGTGTGTGTGTGTGTGTGTGTGTGTGTGTGTGTGTGTGTGTGTGTGTGTGTGTGTGTGTGTGTGTGTGTGTGTGTGTGTGTGTGTGTGTGTGTGTGTGTGTGTGTGTGTGTGTGTGTGTGTGTGTGTGTGTGTGTGTGTGTGTGTGTGTGTGTGTGTGTGTGTGTGTGGGTGAGTAGCTCTATGTACGGTACCGGTAACTAAGATTACCTGGGGGTAGTAGCCTATATACAGTATAGTATGTGTAGTTAAGTAATTATCTTGTCTTTATTATCTGCCATGGATTGAGGGTTACAGGAGAATTCGCCCCGAAACCAAATCACTCCGCTCTTGGACAACGAGTTCGCCCCGTTTATACCCCCACCACCACCACCACCCCTGGAGCTTACCACTTATGTCCATCCCTCCCCCAACCCCTGAGGTCTTCTGTAGTAAAAACTGATGCAAAGAAGGAATTAAGGACATTACTCATTTGTACTCATTTGTTAGGTTAGGGTTAGGTTAGGTTAGGTTGGGTTGGATTAGGTTAGGTTGGGTTGGATTAGGTTGGGTTGGATTAGGTTAGGTTGGGTTGGATAAGGTTAGGTTGGGTTGGATTAGGTTAGGTTGGGTTGGATTAGGTTAGGTTAGGTTAGGTTGGATTAGGTTAGGTTAGGTTGGATTAGGTTAGGTTGGGTTGGATTAGGTTAGGTTGGATTAGGTTTGGTCAGGTTAGAGAGATGAATGGAGGGGTAATTCTTCAGTACGGTAGCCCTTTAGGGGGGAGGGGGGACATAAACGGGGCGAACTCGCGGCTGGGCGACTTCTCAAAGCGGGGCGAACTCGTTTCGGGGCGATTTCTCCAGTATTCTGGATTGAGTCCGGTATGTGTATTATCTATATCTATATCTATCTATCTATCTATCTGTCTGTCAGTCTGTCTGTCTGTCAACCTACCTACCTGGATATTATTACACGATTTATTAAGATTAGGAAATGTGTGTGTGTTCGATTTATCCCCCTTTGATTAATTATCAGAGCCTTCTAAAGTTGAAGAATATCGCCTTATATTACCCAGAATAATGTGTAATCCGTCATCGTATACTGGATTGCCTACTCTACCCAGAATAATGTGTAATCCGTCATCGTATACTGGATTGCCTACTCTACCCAGAATAATGTGTAATCCGTCATCGTATACTGGATTGCCTACTCTACCCAGAATAATGTGTAATCCGTCATCGTATACTGGATTGCCTACTCTACCCAGAATAATGTGTAATCCGTCATCGTATACTGGATTGCCTACTCTACCCAGAATAATGTGTAATCCGTCATCGTATACTGGATTGCCTACTCTACCCAGAATAATGTGGTCATGGTACACTGATAATTTAGTTATTTATGTTAAGGGGAGATATCCACTTGAGGGATTTTTTTCGGGACTCCTTTCTCCCTCATGTTGAGCCCCATTGCTTTTCTAATTTTAAGACGTTCGCCCCATTATTTTGACGATTTTAAGAACTTTCGACCCATTTCTGTCAATTTTAAGACCTTTCGTGCCATTTAGGTGTCGATTTTATCCTGGCGAGCGATAGCGAGCCTGTAATTTACGAGGAACCGGCTTTCAGCCGGGAAATTTTTCTACCGAAAAATGTAAAAATTTATCTTCAAAGGGGCTCAAGGGGGTGTAATTTTAAGATTGATGGAGGTCTAGTGAATCAACTACAAACCTCCCCTTAACCACTGGTAACAATGTCACACTAAAATCCGAGTGTCTCAGTTCGATTCCTGGCTGGGTAGAAATGTATTGATTTTGTGTGCAGTAACTTATGGTTGTACATATTATACAAGAAGTGGCTATGAATATATGTGCGCCTGTGTGTGAACAGGTGCGCGTGTATGTGTGTGTGTATGTGCAGGTGTAGATTGTGTTGTGTGTGTGTCGGTATGTATGTGTGTGAGAAAGATTTGAGTGTATGTGCAGGGGTGTGTATGTACAGTATACGTATATGTGTGTGTATGTGTGTGTGTGTGTATGTATGTATGTACAGTATACGTATATGTGTGTGTGTGTGTATGTACAGTATACGTATATGTGTGTGTGTGTGTGTATGTACAGTATACGTATATATATGTGTGTGTGTGTGTGTATGTACAGTATACGTATGTGTGTGTGTGTGTGTATGTGTATGTACAGTATACGTATATATGTGTGTGTGTGTGTACAGTATACGTATATGTGTGTGTATGTGTGTGTGTATGTACAGTATACGTATGTGTGTGTGTATGTACAGTATACGTATGTGTGCGTGTGTATGTGTATGTACAGTATACGTATATACTGTATGTGTGTGTGTGTGTGTACAGTATACGTATATGTGTGTGTGTATGTACAGTATACGTATATGTGTGTGTGTGTGTGTGTATGTACAGTATACGTATATGTGTGTGTGTGTGTGTGTATGTACAGTATACGTATATATGTATTTACCTATTTGTATTTACCTATTTGTAGTATACAGGAGTTGAGCTTTTTAGGCTCGTATTGTCCCGCTTCCTGAGTTACAATTATCTAACTTTGCCTTAAAAATATGAATGTTTTTGGCACACACCACTTCCTCTTCCAACTGATTCCATTTACTTATACTTCTGTAAGGGAAACTATACTTTCTCACATCTCCTTTACATCTTCCTTTCTTTAACTTATATCTATGCCCCCTAGTTCTACCATTATCTTTCACAATATAACCCTTCTTGTCCACCTTTTCGAGTCCTCTCACACATTTGTACATCATAATCATATCGCCTCTCTCGCTCTTATCCATTAGAGATGGTAAATCTAATTTCTTTAATCTCTCCTCATATGGTAATTCTCTCAGTTCTGGTATCATCCTAGTTGCAGCTCTCTGAACCTTCTCCAGCTTCTTTATATGCTTTTTTAGATGTGGTGCCCACACCACTGCCGCATACTCCAGTCTTGGTCTCACCAATGTTTTTATTATTTTCTCCAGCATCTCCTCGTTTATATAGTTAAATGCTATTTTTATTCTGTTTAGCAGTCCATATGTTTCTCCCACTATCTTATTAATATGATTCTCAGGTGAAAGATCACTCCTAACAGTTATCCCTAAGTCCTTTTCTTTCTCTGATGGGTTAATAGTGTTTTCTCCTAACTTATATGCCATATGTGGCCTTCTTTTACTTACTCCCATTTCCACTACATGACATTTATTTGTGTTAAATTCCATTTTCCACTTCTTGCTCCATTGATCTATCCTATCCAAATCCCTCTGTAATTCCCTACCACTGTTTTCATCTTCTATATGCTTCATGATCTTGGCATCATCTGCAAACATATTCATATATGCATTTATATCCTTTGGCATGTCGTTAATGTATATTAGAAACATTATGGGAGCCAGCACCGCTCCCTGCGGAACTCCACTTGTGACATCTTTCCACGTAGAAAATTTATCTCTGATAGTAGTCCTCATCTGTCTCCCTGAAAGATAGTCCTCCATCCAATTTAACAAACTACCCTGAATCCCTCCATACTCTTTTAATTTCCACTTCAGCCTGCTATGCTATACTCTGTCAAAAGCTTTCTTCATGTCAATATATACGCAATCCACCCATCCATCTCTCTTGTAATATGTCAACCACTCTGTCATAAAAACTGAGTAGATTTGTAACACATGAGGTACCCTCCCTGAATCCAAATTGCCTGTTAGATAGTAGATTATTCTTTTCCAAGTAAATCATCCATCTTTTCTTAATTATTTTCTCACAGATTTTGCACACTATACTAGTAAGTGACACAGGTCGATAATTCAATGGATGTTCCCTGTTCCCACCTTTATAAATCGGTACAATGTTGGCTCTCTTCCAGTCCATTGGTAATTTTCCCACTTCCAGAGAGTATTTCATTATCTCATATAAGGGTTTCACTAGTTCGTCAGCACATTCTTTCAAAATCCATCCCGCTACATTGTCAGGTCCCACTGCTTTTTTCACATCTAGTCCTTTCATTATTTCTACTAGCTCCTCTGGGAGAAAATTAATCTCTCCCAGTTTATCACCAATTTCACCTACCGGTACTTCTTCAAAGTTATCACCTTTAGTATATACTGAGTGTAGTGTATTGTTCATAATTTCACACATATTCTGGTCATCATAAGTGGTCCCTTCAACCTTCAACCTCACTATTCTATCCCTTACCTTCATTTTACTATTTATAAACCTATAGAACAGCTTAGGATCACTCTTACATTTTTTCACAATGTTCTTCTCATATTCTCTGGCTTCTTGTCTCCTGATTGCAGCATATACATTTCTTAATCTCTTGTATCTGTTCCAAGTTTCTCTATTACACCTTTTTCTAGCTGCCTTCCACGCTTGGTCTCTCTTTTCCTTGGCTTTCCTACATTTTTCATTAAACCAATCCTTTACCTTCGCTGACCTATTACCTTGTTTAGGAACATATTTATTAACTCCTTCTTCATATATTGTTTTAAATACTCCATACTTCTCGTCTACACTATTTCTCTGATGTATTTCACTCCAGTCAACATCTCTAAAGTATTGTCTCAGTGATTGGTAGTCTCCTTTTGCATAGTCAAACCTAGTTTCCTTGTGCTCCTCCCTCTCCTCCATATTGGAATAACCCAATAGGATTTCTATATCCATTACAACGTGATCGCTCTTGCCTAAAGGTGGTAAGTATTTTATATCAGAAATTACATCTGGGTCTCTAGTAAACATTAGGTCCAATCTGGATGCTTCATCATTTCCCCTTCTTCTTGTATTTTCCTTTATATTTTGCACCAATAACTTTTCTGTTACCATATCCAGTAGCCTATACCCCCACGAGTTCACGTTGCTACCAGCTTCTCTCTGCTCCCAATCCACCTCTTTACAGTTGAAGTCCCCTACTATAATTAATTCATTGTTTCTAAGAGTTAATTTTTCAATACAAATAATCATCTCATCTTTGATAAATTTGTATTCCTCCTCTTCCCAAGCCCCTGTGTAGGGCGGCATGTAGGCCACTACAATATCCGCCTTTTGATTGTCATCATCTATCAATTCTACTGCTAATATTTCCGCTTTACTATTATTCAGATCAATCATTCTGGTTTTCAATTTATTATGTGTAAGAATTAGCACCCCTCCCCCCATCTTGTCTTCTCTATCCCTTCTCCAGATATTATAGTTGTTCCATCCCATTCCCTCCAAACTTATCCCTTTATTTAGTTTAGTTTCACATAGACACAATATTAAGGGATCTTCCTGTCTGATGTAATCGTTTATTTCTAATTTCTTTGATAGCAGCCCATCCACATTGCTATAGACCATCTTGCACCTGTTGCTTTTACCATTATGATTGATATTCCCTGTCTTTATCCTACCATTTCCCCTTCCTGTTGCACCTCTCCCTCCAATCCTTCTTCCTGTACCACCACTTCTTTTCTCCCCCCCTCCGCCCCTATCCTCTCCCCCTTCTTCAGGTACCACTTCCTTACTTTCCCATCCATGTTTCTGTAGAAAAAAAAACCCTTCTCCACTTCTGATCTATTATGTTCTTTTCTTTGACTTCTCTATTTATTTCTCTAAATTTTTCCCTCTTCCGCATTTAGATCTTTCCTTAGTTTAACATTTCTGTATTCCCCCTCCTGACTTAACTTCCAGCTGGATCTGAGTACCTCCTCTGCTACTTTGGTTGACTTAAATCTAATCTTCATTGGCCTCATTTCTCCTTTCTTGTATTTCCCTAGTCTCCAACAATCCTCTACCTCTCTCTTCCATCCCTCCTTATCTTGTCTATCCATCACATCAATCATCTTCTCAACTTTCTTCATCTCCACACCCTTTCTCGTATTTCTATCTAATATTTCCCCTTCTACATCTCCAAACATAATTACACATCTCTTCTTATCAATAATATCACTGACCTGTTTCTCATTTTGTCTGATGGTATTAACTACCCTCTTGTTCAGGTTCTCCTCCTGCTATCCCTTTTGCTCCTCAATAATTGCTTTTAGTTGTACCTCTGCTTCACCCACTCGATCACCCCAGACATTTTTCATTTGAGATACCTCTTCCTCCATTTTTTGTGTCCTGTCCTGATTTGTTTCCACTCCTTGTTTTAGCCTAGCATTCTCCTCCCTCAATTCACGAATCTCTCTCTCAGCCCTCTCCCTATACCCATCATCTATCTCTTTCACTCTCTCATTTAAATGTTCTTTGTATTCCTTAATCTGTTCTTTTAAAGCCACATTATCAGATACCAATTCGTTGACCCTAGCAGTTAGATCATTTAAACCCTCCCCCGGGACACAGCTCTCTTCCACTACAGTCCCAATGGTCTTCCTCCACCCCTCCATTTCCTTTCTCCACTTTATCAGCCCCATCAGATTCCTGTTCAGGAAGATGATCTGGTCCTCCTTACCTTCAGGAAAGCCTGAATAATCCCCTTCCTCGTCATAAAAACATTCCCCACTCACATCTGTGGCTTCTATGTCAGCCATTGTTGTTGTCATGTGACGTCACCAGCCTTACCAGCTGATTTCTCAAAACAAACTCTAAGTTTTGTTTAAACATTCATATATATGTGTGTGTGTGTGTGTGTGTGTATGTGTATGTACAGTATACGTATATATGTGTGTGTGTGTGTACAGTATACGTATATGTGTGTGTGTATGTGTATGTACAGTATACGTATATATGTGTGTGTATGTGTATGTACAGTATACGTATATGTGTGTGTGTGTACAGTATACGTATATGTGTGTGTGTGTGTGTATGTGTATGTACAGTATACGTATGTGTGTGTGTGTGTGTGTGTATGTACAGTATACGTATATGTGTGTGTGTGTGTGTGTATGTACAGTATACGTATATGTGTGTGTGTATGTACAGTATACGTATAATAAATAATAATAATAATAATAAACGGTTTATTAAAGAATGGCAGCCTCATGAGCTGAAAATACACATTTTACAATTTAGTGGATGAACATGAGATGTACAGATATGAGGATGGTAAGCTTAGTTTACAAACAAAATAAATAAATACAATAATGATGCATGTGCAGAATACAAATTATCATAAAATAATTTGTGTGTGTGTGTGTGTGTATGTACAGTATACGTATATGTGTGTGTGTGTGTGTGTGTGTGTGTGTGTATGTACAGTATACGTATATGTGTGTGAGTGTGTACAGTATACGTATGTGTGTGTGTGTGTATGTACAGTATACGTATATATGTGTGTGTGTGTATGTGTATGTACAGTATACGTATATGTGTGTGTGTGTATGTGTATGTACAGTATACGTATATATATATGTGTGTGTGTGTGTGTGTGTGTGTGTGTGTGTGTGTGTGTGTGTGTGTGTGTGTGTGTGTGTGTGTGTGTGTGTGTGTGTGTGTGTGTGTGTGTGTGTGTGTGTGTGTGTGTGTGTGTGTGTGTGTGTGTGTGTGTGTGTGTGTGTGTGTGTGTGTGTGTGTGTGTGTGTGTGTGTGTGTGTGTGTGTGTGTGTGTGTGTGTGTGTGTGTGTGTGTGTGTGTGTGTGTGTGTGTGTGTGTGTGTATTTGTATTTACCTATTTGTAGTTTACAGGAATTGAGCAGCGCTCGTGTTGTCCTGTCTTAGTTACTTTATAATCAATCCATTTTACTTAGACAAGTATCGTAATGGATATTCCCAGTTCCCAGTATTTTGGACTAACATATCATAACTTATGTTGCCCTATTTCCATATTTACTTTTATCCAACCTAGATTTGAACATGTTAATGTTCCTCGCTCTCACCACCTCCTCCTCCAAGTTGTTCCAAGTCTCTATACTCCTATATGGGAAGCTGAATTTCTTTGTGTCCTTACGACATCTGCCCTTCCTCAGCTTAAACTCGTGCCCTCTTGTCCTTCCATTATCCCTCACGAATAGATCTTCCCTATCTACTCGTTCCAAACTTTTTACTCCCTTGAACATCGTTATTAAGTCGCCTCGTTCCCTTCTCTTTCAAGGTAGGCAGTTGTAGTGTCTTAAGTCTTTCCTCATATGTCAACTCCTTCAATCTTGGGATCATCTTCGTTGCTATCCTTTGGACTTTCTCTAATTTGTTTATATGTTTTTTCAAATGTGGTGACCATATCACTGCTGCATATTCTAATCTTGGTCTTATCATAGTCATTATCAATTTTCTTAACATTTCTTCATCCAAATAGTTAAATGCCACTCTCATATTGGTTATTATTCCATATGCTCCTCCAATGATCATGTTAATATGCTTCTCCGGGGATAGATCATCTTGTATTATCACTCCAAGGTCCTTCTCATGCCGTGTTTTGCCGATTATTTCAGTTCCTAATTTGTACACCCAGCTTGGCCTTATCTCACTTGTTCCCACTTCCAAAACATGACACTTTTCTGCATTGAAACTCATTTTCCAGGTTTGGCTCCATCTGTGCAACTCATCTAGGTCCTTTTGAAGATCCTGACAACTTTCTATACAGGTGACATTCTTCATGATCTTAGCGTCATCCGCAAACATATTCATATGACTATTCAAGTTTTCTGGCATGTCGTTTACATAAAGTAGGAACATTATCGGACCCAACACTGATCCCTGTGGTACTCCGCTCGTCACACTCCTCCACTGTGAATATTCGTCTCGTATCGTGGTCCTCATTTCTCTTCCTATTAAAAAGTTTTCCATCCATTTTAACATCCTACCATGTACACCTCCAACAACCTGCAATTTCCACAATAACCTTTTGTGAGGCACCCTGTCAAAGGCCTTTTTCAGGTCCAGGTAAACACAGTCAACCCATCCCTCTCTCTCCTGTGTAACATCTACAACTCTGCTATAAAAGCTTAATAAATTAGATACACAAGATCTCCCTTCCCTGAATCCAAATTGTTTCTCGCTAAGCACCCCCCTGTCCCTCAATGAAGTGTGTCCACTTTTTCCTTATAATTTTCTCACAAATTTTACAAACAATGCTGGTGAGGGACACCGGTCTGTAGTTAAGCGGATTTTCTCTGTCTCCTCCTTTGTAAATTGGTACTATGTTAGCTCTCTTCCATTCCACTGGCAGGTCTCCCTCATTCAGTGAAGATTTGATGATTTCATAGATTGGTTCCACTAACTCTTCCGCACATTCTTTGAGGATCCATCCAGCCACTCCATCTGGTCCCATTGATTTCCTCACGTCCAAATCCTGCATCAATTTCAGCACTTCACTTTTTGTCACTTTCATTTCAGGCATCTGTGGTGTTCTCATTTCTCTATTAGGTTCTATAAACTCCTCCTCTTTTACAAACACTGACTGAAGCTTTTCATTCATAACTTCACACAATTCTTTATCTTTCTCATAGCTGTTTGTTCCAACTCTTAGTCTGACAATACCTTCTTTTGTTTTTATTTTTCCATTTACAAATCTATAAAATAGTTTTGGCTCATTTTTGCACTTCTCTACAATATTCCTTTCATATTTATATTGTTCCTCGCGTCGTATCTTTACGTATTCATTTCTTTTCTCCTTGTACTTATTCCAGTTATTTTCACTATGTCTCTTCCGTGCTATATTCCAGGCTCGGTTTCTTCTATCCTGTGCCTTACTACATCTTATATTAAACCATTCTTTTTCCTTCTTTACCCCTGATTGGAACCTTGGGACATGTTTATGTATCCCTTCTTCATATACTTTCAGGAAAAGTCTATATTTGTCTTGAACCATTTCCAGGCTTTCTAGTTCCTTCCAATTTTATATACTTTGGAAATAATGTTTCAATGAAATCAGTTTTAGCATAATTGTATCTATTTATTTTATGTCCTTCCTTTCTCTCCTCATTTTTCCCCAAATCCATCTCCATTTCTAATATCTTGTGATCACTTTTTCCCAAGGGACAACGATAATTTATCTTTCTAACATCATGTGGATCACTGGTGAAGACTAGGTCTAGCCTGGATGGTTCATCCATCCCTCTGATTCGTGTGTTTTCTCTAACATGTTGTGTTAACATGTTTTCTGTTACTAGATTCAATAATTTACTGCCCCAAGATTCATTATTATTTCCCGCATCTAACCCTTCCCAATTGACTTCCTTACAATTGAAATCACCTGTTAATAATAATTTATTTCTCCTATTAAAAAGTATTTTTAGTGCATCTAGAGATTCCGTGATTAGTTGATCATATTTATCCCGCTTCCATGCTCTAGTTTGTGGTGGTATATAAGCCACTGCTATATCAGTTGCTTTGTTGTCCTTGTCTTTTATTGTCACTGCTATAATTTCTGATCTATTATTGCCTAGGTTAATCTCACTTGCTTCTATATTTCTGTCAGTCATTATTAACACTCCACCGCCCACTTTTCCTTCTCTATCTTTTCTCCACACATTGTACCCTTCCCATCCCAACACTCCCAATTCAGTACCACCTCTCAACTTTGTTTCTGCTAAGCACATAATATGTGGTTTATATTTCTCAATATAGTCATTCAATTCTAATTTCTTAGACAGCAAGCCATCCACATTACTATACATCAGCTTCATTTCCCCCCTTCTTACACCTTTCTTTTTTTCTCTTTCCCTAATATTCCCAGACTCTACTCCCCCCCCGCTTCCACTCCACCTTCTCTCCCTTGCTCCCCCGTGCTCTCCACCTGCCCTGTTCCTCTCACTTGTTCCTGGTTTACACCAGTCTCTCCCTCCTGTCCTTCGGTACTGGTACTCGCTTCCCCTGTCCGACCGTTCATCCCTAAGTTCTCTGTTTGCCCCTCCGTCTTCCTCTGTGGGCTTTTGATGAACCATTTCCTCTTCTTCGTTCCTACCAGTCTCCAATAAAAAAAATCCACTTCTTGTTCTGTTCTTTTGGCATTCAATTCCTTCACCTCATCCCTCAAACTTTTCATTTTGTTTCTTTCATCTAAGTCCAAGTCTTTTTCGATGTAAATATGCTTCAGACAATCCTTATCTTTCAACCTCCATTTATTATTCATGATTTCCTCTACTATTCCTACTGTGCGAAACTGCACTTTCATTGGCCTAGACAAGCTAGACTCTTGTTTATATTTTCCAATTCTATGCATGTCTTCAATTTCATTCTCCCACTCTCTCACACCCTCGTCCACTACCTGTAGAATCTCCCTCACTCGGTCTCTCTCTATCCTACTTCTCTCCTCTCTCTTTACATTGTGTTTCTCCTTATCTCCTCTTATCACAATACATTTCTTTCTTCCAGCAGTCTCCCTCACTAGATTTTCCTTCTGTCTAATTACCTTAACTACATCCTTTTCAAAGTTACCTCCCTGCCTATGTATCTGTTGCTCCTTTACTATCTCCGAAAATTTCAAATTCCTTACCTCCTCGTTCTTTTGAAATTCATCCTTCTTTAATTCAACATCCTTCATATCTTTCTTCATCCTGTCCATTTCTTCCTGCATTTCGCTAATACAAACCCTTAACACGTAATTCTCATCCTTCAAAATACCAATTTGGTTTGCCATTCTTTTTTCTCTTCGTTCATAATCTAAGCTTTTTGTCTCCTGTTCCTCTAGCTTCCGCTCCAGTTTATTCAACCTCACCGCAAATGCAGATATTGCTACTCCCTCCTCTGAGAACCCTGAAATATCAAATACCTCATGATCACGATCATAAGGATCTCTGGTTACCCTGCTTGGGGGCAGGCTGAGCCGGTTCCTCCCACCGCTGGCCATACTGCCAGCTGGCCTTTGTTTACACCTGTTCGGCTCCACAAGTTTCGGTGGGAATATCCATTACTTTTTTTTTTCCTACTCAAATCAAACTCAACTCTCACCTGTTTTAACTAGGGAGTATATTCACTAATTGCATTTAAATTATAATTAATAAACAAAAGGACAACACATATGAACGCTACAAAAATACCAAACCACCAAACAGGCGCTGGCTGAATCAGCTGTCTCAAGCACGTCCGCCCTCCACCACGGTCTGACTGTGTGTGTGTGTGTGTGTGTGTGTGTGTGTGTGTGTGTGTGTGTGTGTGTGTGTGTGTGTGTGTGTGTGTGTGTGTGTGTGTGTGTGTGTGTGTGTGTGTGTGTGTGTGTGTGTGTGTGTGTGTGTGTGTGTGTGTGTGTGTGTGTGTGTGTGTGTGTGTGTGTGTGTGTGTGTGTGTGTGTGTGTGTGTGTGTGTGTGTGTGTGTGTGTGTGTGTGTGTGTGTGTGTGTGTGTGTGTGTGTGTGTGTGGTGGGTTTTAACTGGCATCAAGACCCATACCAGTATATAGCCCAACCATCAACCAACTTCTGCTATACCGGTACTGTATTTCTTTCCAGTTGACGGTAAATCCAATCCCTAAACAGCTGATTTATCGATACTTGATGGACAAATATCAAACTATAAATATGAAACTACTATGCCTTTGTATCTTATTAATGCCAAGTTTTGTATAATTAACACCATATTTCACTACAAAATCTTCAAGTTGAGGGGAGGCAGACCGTTTTTCTGGACCCCCTTCTCCCTAATGTTTAGCCCCACTTGTTTTGAGATTATAAGACGTTCGGCCCATTAGTTTGGCGATTTTAATACCTTTCGCCCCATTTCGTTGTCAATGTTAAGACCTTTCGTGCCATTTAGGTGTCGATTATTTCCTGGCGAGCGAAAGCGAGCCTGCAATTTTAAGAGGAACCGGCCTTGGGCCGGGACATTTTTGTACCGAATAATGTACAAATTTATCTTGAAGGGGGGTCTAGGGGGTGTTTTTCTAAGCTTGATGGAGGTCTAGGGAGGAAACTAAAGAAATATATGAATACCGGTACATTAATTAATAGACCAAACAAACGGTCTGCCTCCCCTTAACGAAGACATTTTGATGGGAACTTTGCAATCTACCATCAGCCGAAAGTAAACAAACTAACTGCCCCACCGAGTAATCTGGTATATAGTCATTCATTCACAGTGTTTAATTACTTTAGTCGATCAATAACAAGTTTGGGGGACTTTTTGTTTAGCCCCCCCCCCCCCCCCCCCTCCCCGCTGAAATTAATAAACCCATTTCAGATTAGCTAACTTTGACTTTGGCAGTAAATTTTCGGGCAACACATTTCCCGGATCCTTTAGTACATACACTTCGAGGCTGGTGTCACACGAGTACTTATTTAGGCCATTTTCGACGAGCAAGATTATTTTCGTAGTATTTTGAGGCTCTTTCGCATTGGATTCAGAAACTAGACTTAAGATAGATTATGTTTGGTGGCCGAGTTTTGATACCGGTTGAATTTTGAAGATGAGAGAGAGAGAGAGAGAGAGAGAGAGAGAGAGAGAGAGAGAGAGAGAGAGAGAGAGAGAGAGAGAGAGAGAGAGGCGACGTTGACATTTTAGAGGGAATACAAGACTTTTACGGTCGACTATACAATGACATATTCACCAGTATTCCATCATTACCTCCTTGCAATATTATCAATGACACAAGCTAAACAAACCAAGTCTCACACACAATAAAAATTCCATCAACGGTTAATGCATTATTCTAAACCCATCCAATATCCTATCAGGCCGACACATACATGAATTAATATCCCATCAACGCTTTGGGTATTATTTGGCGGTCACATCAACATAGAACATTTTATATCAATTGACACCTGTAAAAACTCCAAAGCAGCCTTGAGCCTCTGAAATTAAAGCATCAGAGCCAATTTGTATAAAAAACAAAAATCTACAATACATCAATCACGAATCAGTTCAAGGTAATAATATTTTAAAACCAATCAGTATCAAAGATGCTAATTAAGAATGCAAATAAACCATCACCTTTAAAACAAAAATCAACAATCCAAATATACTCATAATGATCTATGCAACTGTATTCCTAAACACTAGCGAAGTAAACACAAAATGCTTTAATGAACGAAAAATGTGGAAAGAAAATATTGTCATGATATTGGGCGATCTCAAATTTGGGGGGGTTTGGTGTTGAGAGTGAAATATATTAGTTAAGAATGAACACTAAAGTTCTTCAGTCTTGTTTACCAATATAAGATACTAGTTGAGGTACGGTCGCGCTAATAAGTCATGTCCCAGCTGTCATTACGTTTGGCTCTCTCTGTGCTGTATTAATGTCTGTCAGATGTTGAATAGGGTGGGTAAGCGTAGGAACATGTTTGTATATTTCACTCGATATGAAGAAATGAAGCTTAGATTTTGCTGATATCAATTATTGATCAAAACATAATGGGTGCCGAAACATCACTTATTAGCGCGACTGTACCCGGCGCTGCCCGGGGGAAAATCGAAGTATGAGCTGTCTATATTGGGGTGATCCTACCTTCTCACCCCGGGGGGGTGAGAGGGACAAAAGAAATTTTGCTTAAAACCACCTTGGTATGTATGCCAACTATGGGCTCTCCATCTTAAAAACTGAGGGAGTTGGGAAAACCTCTTCTGGCACACCCATAGTATGCACACCAAGTATAGGTTCTCCATCCTGAAAACTGAGGGAGTAGGGGGGTGGCTCTGACCCCCACACACACACACTTATAACATATCCTGGCACCCTCATAGTATGCACACCAAGTATAGGTTCTCCATCCTGAAAACTGAGGGAGTAGGGGGGTGGCTCTGACCCCCCACACACACACACTTATAACATATCCTGGCACCCTCACAGTATGCATGCCAAGTATTGGTTCTCCATCCTGAAAACTGAGGGAGTAGGGGGGTGGCTCTGACCCCCCACACACACACACTTATAACATATCCTGGCACCCTCACAGTATGCATGCCAAGTATTGGTTCTCCATCCTGAAAACTGAGGAAGTAGGAGGGTGGCTCTGACCTCCCCCCCCCCTCCCCCCCCCCACACACACACTTAAAACATCCTGGCACCCTCATAGTATGCATGCCAAGTATTGACTCTTCATCTTGAAAACTGAGGGAGTAGGGGGGGGGGCTGTGTCCCCCCCCCCCCAACACTTAAAACCTATCCTGGCACCCCCTTAGTATGCATGCCAAGTATGGGCTCTCCATCCTGATAACTGAGGGAAAATCGGTTCATAACTTTGTGAGAAATCTTGCTTATGCCCCTTTCACACATACAGGACTCGGGCGCCGAATGCAGCAGAAAGCAACCGAATAGCGACTCTGCTGCATGCGGCATCAAGTCGGCACCTATTCCTACCCATGCGGCTGTAGTCGTCTGTAGTCTGTTGAAGTCCGGGCAATGCGTGTCAAGTCGCGGTCCGCGACGAAAATGTTTGTCAGTTTTGAAATTTGGGCCAGACTTGAAATTTGTCTGGTGGATGCGGGGAGTAGTCTGCTCTAGTCGGCGCTAGTCGTACCAAGTCTTCTGTATGCGGCTGTAGTCCTTGTGTATGTCGGCTCGAATTGTGTATCATGTGTAGCATAAAGACTACTGCCGCATACACCAGAGTACAGCCGCCGGACACGAGTACAACCGAAAAAGTCTGCTGAAGTCTGTTGAAGTCGTGTGCATAAATTTGCATAAATTTGCATAAAAAAATTAAAAATTATTAAAAAATATGAGTCATACGAGTACAACAGACAACAGCGGAATTCATCCGCATACAGCAGACTCCAACCGCATTGACAGGAGTGCAGACGTATGACAACACCCGGAACCCAATGTGGCACAAGAGTCGAGCCAACTTGACCGGACAAGTAACCGACAACAGAAAACTCCAACCGACAACACAAAAGTCGAACCGAAAATAGCCGCATCCACCAGACAAGAAATACTAGACATTTTTCCCAACAGAACGGCAACACGGCCCCTATATAAAGGCCCCAGGCAGCGCACTCCCCAACAGTCTTCAATGAGAGCACCAACGACGCACTCCTACCACCCTCACCCTCGCCGCGCCTCTACCCTGACCTCTACGCTCACCTATACCGCCTTTACACCATGCCTGGACCCAGTCGAACACCAAACTCCAGGAAGTCACAGAGTCCACAGAAAATACAGAGGCAAGAAGACGACAACCGATTGGAAGACTTCTTTGGAGACGAGACCCAGATGAGTGAGGAGGAGAGCATGGAGATAATCCAGGACAGCCAGCCTCCACGCCAAACACCCCCCGCTGCCAAGCGGCAAGCACCGCCACCAGCTCCCGCCAAAACCAGCATGCTACCGCCAGGGAGCAGCCAGGACACCCAGGACACCCAGGACACCCATGACATCGAGGAGATCGACATCGAGGCGGCTGACGAGGCCTCCCCAGATGCGATTATCTACGGCGTCAAATCCAAAAGAACAATAACGAGGGTAGTGTTGCGCCCCGAAGACGAGGTCGCCGTGATGGAGTGGTTACGGGCACATACATTCATGTATGATAAGCAGGCCCGAGAATTCAAGGACTCTGACCGGAAGTGGCGCCTGTTTGAAAAGAAGGCCAAGACTCTGACCCCTCCAATAAAAGGTAAGTTTTCCCATATTGATACGTGAAATGTTATATTATTAATATTTACGTTGTTTAGCTGTGTTAGTACAAATTTGTATGTGTTGTGATGAATAGTGACACTGTTTAGCTGGGTAGATACCTGTAATATTGAGTGTTATATAGACATTGTTGTGTGAAATATACGTTTCTATTATATGTGATTTTGTCTTGCAAACAGGTGCTCAGCTGAGGACCTGGTGCGACAACATCCGCTCCAGGTTTGGCAAGTTGACGGCAAAGAAGAGTGGTGCTGGGGCTGAAATACGGTACAGCGACCGTGATCAGTGGATCCTTGACCAGGGCAGTTTTTTCAGGGGGCACATTGTGCGAAACAAGCCTCGTAGCACCGGTAATGTGAGTGTTTATTATATATGTTATTCAAATTCAGCAATACTTATTTAATCATTTCCAATTATTCCATTTAGGCAGTGTTTATGTTACATTTTGCTGTCATGTTATGCATGCTTTGTGGTTTCAATGAAACAATCTCCATAGATTTTGTATTTTAATTAATAATTATTTATTAACATAATTGCAACACCAAACTCCTACCCCCAAATGCCATTCATAACACTATAACACATCACAACTCACCACATTACAGTAAAAATATTACATCCGCCTTCCTCCGATAACACAGTTAATATACCAGGCCGCATCACAACATACCATTATAAAATAATTTTCTTGTTTTCACCCCAACAAACAGTTCCCACAGCATGCCTCATCCGACACCAACGAAGATGCGCCTGAGCTGGACGACCCTGTACTCGACACCAGGACAGAGGCCGAGGACTCTGCGTCTGGGGCCTCCTAGCACAGCACAAGAACAGGCACCAAGCGGCAGAAGGCTTCAACCAGCTCCGCTGAAATAGAAGAGGTGAGAAAAATTATAGAAATGTGCATATGCAAAGAAATGAATGTAAGGTGTGGAAAGGTAAGACAAGTTATATAATGTTAAGAGTTGCTCTGGACTGCGAATGCGCCACTCCCACTGACACGGTAAGGCAAATATTGACATGCGCTACTAACTTCCTTGATGATGTAAACTAAACATATTTTATTAACATGTACCTATTATGTAATATTCCTAATACATATCTTACAGAAATCTGGAATGCAGATGGAGATTTATGTTATTTATGAGTGTGCATTGCATAATTATCCTGACGCTGTCTGATAATAATCAACTTTTTGGACATCTCTCTTTATAGATACAGCAGACGGTGACCACCTTCCGCAAGGACATCACTGAACTCCGGGAAAGCGTGAAGACAGGAGGTGGACGCATCAAGCCTCATGTTTCCGCGTTCCTGGCCTACCTTGCGGAAGTCATGAATGAGTGGTCTGCCGATGACTGCAACACGGCTCAGCAGGAGATGACTACCTACGTGCTGCAGATGGACAAGATGGTGCAGCAACGGGCTTCGGGGGCAACTGCAACCCCAGCGAGTGCGGCACCACCCCCCGTCCAAACTCCACAACCCTCCGTCAGCGTCCAACTTGCGCCCCAGGTATACCAACAACGTGTGCCACAGCTGACTCCACACCTGGGCCAACCTCTTGGACCGGCCCCACAGTTTACGCCCACCTTGTGGGGCAGCTCCACCCCCACATATGGGACACACCTCGCGGTGCCCGCCACACCTGGGCGAAGTTTTCAGAGGCAACTCTTTGATGTGAGTCTCAACCTGGAGTCCCCAAACCCAACACTACACACACCGCAGCACGAGGGGCAGTAGAGAATTTCCGTCCAATGTTAAGTTTAAAATAAAATTCTGTTGTGAATAATGTGTTTAGAATTCCAATCCCATATGCCAGTAATATGTTATAAAACAATAAATAATACTTATCTTTGCTGAAAATAGTATCTAGTAATAATACCCAAAAATATGTCCTTAAATAACATGGCAGTCAAATATTTACGACTTGACATTCATTCACAAAAGTGACTACTAAATAAAATATAGATGAATAAAATAGATGTTGAAAATATAGATGAATGTAATATATGTTTTCTAAAATTAATATACACTCATCATATACAAATGCCCGCGACGGCAATAAAAAAGCAAGAAAGTAATAGCCTGATACGTATAAATATGAATATATAATAACAAAATATAAGTGACGCATGACAGTTACATAATAAATGACTGAATGTCATGGAAATACTGAATAATGTAATAATATGCGAAAGCAAATGACTGAAGACAAGTAAAAAGGAAAGTAATAATTATTAATAAGAAACGTATGAACATATCAAATTTGCAAATGATATGGACAATGGCACGCATGATTTAATTAGAAAGAGCTGCAAATTAGGTCAGTTAATATAACATTAGAATACACACAATCATCGTACCTTCATGAGTCACTGAAGCGGCTATCCTGCCAGCTCACACTGCCCCGGGTTGATGTGAAGTAGTCTGCCATGTAGCGACGCAACTCCTTTGCGTAATTAGTAGCCTGGTTTCCGGTCAGTGGCATGAGCGGCTCCAGCTGGTCACCATCCCTCCAAGACCCTGGCGTCACCCTGTGGGTGACTGGGTTCTCCCTGTCAAGGAAGCCAACGGGGTGGTGACTGGGGAAACGGCGACGGATGAGGTTGTGTAGGCAACAGCATGCCAGCACCACAGACTCCACTCTCTTGGGTTGCAGGGGAATGGTGGTCAGCAAACATCTGAACCTGGAAAATAGGGAGACACAAAACATGGTTATTATCAAATACATGCCTCTGCAAAGAGAATTAGTTAGCAATGCAAGTGTATAGCCTTATTAATGGCATTAACCCCACCAAAATTAAAAGATATTTACCTGTTAGCCAAGATGCCAAAGGCATTTTCCACCACCCGTCGAGCCCTGGACAACCGGTAGGAGAAGATCATCTGACCCATGTCCGTTGAGCGATGTGGGAATGGTTTGAGTAGCCAGGGTCGCATGGGGAATGCGTCGTCAGCTAACAGGAAGTAGGGCACAGGCCTGGCACCAGGGTGTAGGGGTTGAGGAGGCGGAAGTCCCAGGGTGTTGTTCTCCAGGCCGGCCCTGATAGGTGTCTGTGCAAAGACACCACCGTCAGACCCCGAACCAGTGGCACCCACATCGCAGTACAGGAACTTGTAGTCAGCATCCACAACTGCCATAAGCACAATAGAGTGGAATCCCTTGTAGTTATAGTAAAGGGACCCAGCATTGGCAGGGCAGCGAATGGCTATGTGCTTACCATCAATAGCACCAACGGCGTGTGGAAACTGCCAGCGTTCTTCGAAGAGGTCAGCACATTTCTTCCAATCTTCGGGGGTCTTGGGGCATGGCAGAATGAGAGGGTGGTATTCTTGGTAGATGGCCTCACAGGTGTCAGGAACCAGCAGTGAAATGCTGTTATGGGCGACGCGGAAATCATAGGAGAGTGTTTGATAGGAATCACCAGTCGCCAGGTAGCGCAGGGTAATGGCGAGACGAAGGGCAGGGCTCAGGGATTTCCGCCAGAAGGTGTCCTGTCTCTCTATCCTGGGTGTTATCTTCTCCACCATTTCCCAGAACATGTCCACGTCCAACCTGGTGAAGTTTCTGAAGCTGCGGTGGTCTTCGCGCATGAACTCATGCATGATATTCTCGTAGTGGCCATACATTGGCCGCCGCAGGAGCCAGTTCCGCGTCCACACTGACCTCCTCTTCCTCCTTCGTTGTTTAATGGCTATTTTCAGAGCCAACAGATCAACCTGGAGAGTTAAATCCATGGACATGGTCGCCAGGTATATGTCTATATTTTGGCGCTGGGAGGGTGTAATGAATACGTGCGCATCCATGTTGTGTGGTAGAGTGTCACCGTAGCTGTTGACGTAACGGTGGAGTCGACTGTAATGATGTTCAGCCCTGCTAGACCGCCCCTTTTTATACATCCGCTGGCCACACAACTTGTGTGTGTCGGCTTTATGCGGGTGTATGCGGTTCGACTCTGAAGTCCATCGGCTGTATTCTGGAGTCGATCGGCTGAAGTCTTATAGATGCGGGTGAAGTCGGCATGTAAAAATGACCGTTATTTTTTTTTTCGGTTCGAGTCTCAAGACTTCTCCGGAGTCAAGACGACAACGTCGGCTGTATGCGGCTGTAGTCTGGTGAAGTCCGTTGGATGCGG